>JABMBV010008458.1:0-10084 GCA_018906735.1 Mesochorus sp. PSUC_FEM 10030011
ATTTATTTATTTATTTTTTTCATATTGAAAAGTAGCATATCATTACTGACTAAATGATCAAAAATTGTTTTATTGAAAAAAGTTTAATAATAGCCATAATTTTATGAAGGAATATCAGGATAGTACACTTGACTGAAGAAAAAATATATTTGGAATGAATTTTTAAATCGTATTAAGTATTTCAAATATTCATTGAAAAGTAAGGTTTTACTTTAAAAAAATATATATACGATTGCCCGACTTTCAAGAAAGTTATAAGTTATAACTTAAAAAAAGTAATAAAAATTCAAACGTTTGGAAATATCTATACACTTCTAAATCAAATTATCACGAAAATACTTGACAACATTTTGAGTAGTATATAATTTATTTATCTATTTATACTTATATTTAGGAATTCGCATTTTCAACTAAAAAGATTTATTCAGACTTAAAGCTTATTAATTTGATTTTTATATTTTATGTAATGTAAAATATTTATAACGTAATGAAAAAATGGCCATTAAAATGTTTTGAGTTCTAAAAATAACAACATAGACCCTTAGTGACCAGAGCATCATTAAACATGATTGACTTTAAACTGTTATATCTTTGAAATTAAGAGGTCTAATTTCTTGATTTTTTTGGCCTTCATTATATTTTCTTTTATAATTGAGAAAAAAAATGAAAATCTACAAAAGTTTTGGAGTTATAACATAAAATATGAATTTTTCTACTGTTTTCCGATAAGAACGCATGTAAATCGATGCAATATTTTACTGCTGATATCTCAAAAAAGGAATCGTGAATCCTTTTCAAATTGTAAACGTTATTTTATAATGTGCCTCAAATGTTTAAAAAAATTTTAACAAAGTTCATAGAAGAACGCTTTAATGCCAATATATATAAAAGTATAAAGAAAATTGAGAAATGATAAGAAAAAACAAAGAAAGAAACGGATATAGAATTTTTAAGTGCAAGTATATACGTGGTGGTGAGAAAATTTGTTTGAAAATTACAACGATGTTATTTCAAAATATTTATCCTCTTTAACTTAATAATTTTTATATTTTATTTTGTAGCTCAATGCGAAGAAAAACATCGTAACGGAGAGACTAACGAAACTTGCACGTGTTCTCGAGCTGTCGTATCCTGTATACAAACCCTGGTTGGATCACAGTAAAACTCCCGTTTGTCATATCGATCCTCCTCGGCGCTGTCCGCTCGACAAGCCCCACACCAATCGTTGGAAATTTATCTGTGAGTTTTTGAACAATTGAATTAATCGTTCAGACATTAGGTGGAACTCGTGATTATTTTCATAGAAATCTTCCGTTGTATCGCTTTAAAAGAGGAAAAACAATATCGCGTCCACCACGAATAGTTTGGACCTTGCGCGCAGTTAGCACGAGATTCGTAACGAAAAAACACAAATCCAGGTGCAAGTCCTTTTGAAACAGAGAAAGATGAATCTGGTTACATTTTCATCTTTTCCTTTGACAACACTCCAAGCACAAATGAATCCACCGAGCTTGGCACTTCAGATTCCAAGTACTCGTACTATACAAATATTTTTCTCATCGACAAACGTGAAATCGACAATTTCCGAAGTTTTTGAAATAAAACAGTTTTTTTTTTTAATGACATCTGGACAAGGAACAGCGAATCCCAACAAGATCTCCATCGTCGAATATTGCACGATGCGATTGATCTTCGTTCGCCACTTTAAATCTTAGTCCTATTCGCCATATAAACCACAAACATTCCGGACACATATTCCTCAAATACCCAATTATTATCATAAGCAATAATTGGGGCAACATAATTTCCTATTCTCTCTCCTCATGAACATTTTATCTCGAAAATATCGAGATGTTGCGACTGCCAACGACTGTGTTTAACCCAATTTTCAATATGTTTTAGGTGGAAAAACAACCGTTTATAATATTCATAATTGCCATACGTTTAGATTCCAAACGGGATCGATATACGTTTAATAATGATGATAATAATAATAATAATAACAACAACAACCGTAATCGCGATAATTTACGACGATGAATAATACCGTGAGCAGCACCGATGATACATATAATGTGACATGTTTAGGCAGCAGAAAGCCTGTACAGGAGTCAACAAACAAGGAGGAGGACAGCGCTGAAGGGACTGTTAACAAGAAATTAGAAACAGTCTGGCGGCTGGGTCCAATCGATGGATCGGGTGTTAATACAGATAATGCCTCGCAATATCCACCTTTTGTAATGCGTGTCGTCAAGGTACACTTACTTTTTGCTAAGTAAACCAAAAAAAATGCAACTGACAGTTGCATTTATATATACTTTTTTTTTTTTTTTAATATTACTCTACTTTTTTGAAAAATTTATTTTCGATGAAAAATTATTACACATACGCGCGTTAAGGATGGACTGGTCATCCGGGCATTGCATTTTTTAAAAAAGCAACGTTAGTTGGGGATTTTATCGTGTTTGGTTCGTGGAATAAATTTAGGAAACTTTTTTTTCCAAATTAAAAAATCTTTGTTTATATAATGACCATATGGCCAGTACGTCCGTAAGGATGTAGCGAATACGGATAAAAATTGATTTCAATAAAAATTGAGAAGAAATTGAACATATTACTGTAAACAGTCCCCAAACTCGAACAATTTCTAAATTTGTTTAAATTTCAGGATCTTATTTACAAAAAAAAATAATATGTTACTTATCACAGATAAGAATATTCCTTAATTATGAACAAATTATTTCCACAAGCTTAGCAATATTTCACTGATTTTATTGTTGATATTTGTTTAAATGTTAATATTTGCAAAATCATGTTAGATTTTTTATTTATTGATTCTCCCATCAAATTCGTATTTTTATTCGTAAACGCTAAACATCCTTGTAATTTATTGGGATACTTGTGTACGCCCAGTACATCCTCGATTAAGCCACACAGGCTAAAGTAATGAGTGGACGTATTTTTTTTTAATTTTGTTTCTATATACATAAGAGATTGATAAAATGTGACAAACGGAGGCTCGATTCGAAAGTTTAACGAGGCTTTCGTGCCGGACATGTGAGGGCTTGATTTATCAAATAAAAACGAGCAAGAACGTGTCTTCAACACTTTCGATATCGAGAATTTATTCTCGAATACACGGATCGAACACGATTCGACGCGAGTCTTTGTGCTCTTTGATCGGGCACAAAACTCACGCTCCGTTGTCACACTCGATCTACAAAGTTTCGCTGATTGTCGGGCTACATACAAAAGTATAAAACCCGCTATGAAAAGTAGCGAAGCTTCGAAAAAGAAAAAGAAAAATTGACAAACCTCGATGACAAAATCGGCCATTATCCACATTATCGATATGAGGATTCGGCAATTGTTCGAGAGTTCCGTGATGGACGTTTAAAATAACATATAAAATCGCCCGATTGATGCTCTTCGCAGAATCGAAGATTGCGTCAAATTCATGGAACAAAAGCCAGTTTTTTTTTCAATAACTTGGCTTTTTTCTTTCTCCTATTTTCTCTTATTTATATATATTCGATATATTTTTTTTTAAATCCACTACATCGTCCTTATAGCAAATCTCATATCGCAAAAAAAAAATCAAATAAGTAAAGTCCAAACGTTCTGAGACGTTTGTGAAACTGCACCAGAATGGTGTTACTGAAAAGCTCGAGTTGAAAAAGTTTTTACTTCACGGAAGATAATTTCGCTTGAGGTTATTAAACCCGCGAAACCTCGTTTCCTCGTAAAATTTCAAATGACATCGTCGATAAGCGTTCTCGAGGAAAACCAAATGATGGAAAAAGAAAATATATATTTTTCATCATCATTTGTGTGAGTACTTGCGATGATATTCAAGCGTTACTCACGAATGAAATTGCAAGATACGATCAGAATTCATGATTCGTTGTGTATGAATGACCTGGAAAAAACCCCTGGTATCCATTAAGAATTAAAAACAAAAAATCGACTGCGCCAAGTTTTGATTGACTAGCAGCGTTTATGCTCTACGGAATATTAAAATTTTACAAATTAATTTTTTGAGAGAATGTTTTGTTTTCTTTCTCACAACAGCCGTAAAAAATTCGATAAAATTGTAAATCCAAGTTTAATTTGTCTCCACATTACTGCATGATTATTGACTGTGAAAAAAAAACTTTATCGCTCATTAAACACTGATAATGAGATTTGTATTTAAAAAGTTCAGAAAATATTTCAAGCGCGACATTATGAAGAAAAATTGTTCAAGAAAATAATGATACTCATGTCTACGCAGGTGTTTGAGGAATTTATCCAAAGCATCGATCAACCCTCGGAGGATGAGCCTGCGGCTGATCAAGAATCATCGACCGATAAAAAACCATCTGAAGACGAAAATAAAACAGCTGAAGTCAAGCCAAGCTTGAACTCGGTGACGGAAGAAAAGAGCACTCCAGGCGACGAAATTAAGGTCGAGGATGACGTTTCGGAAGAAAGTAGTACAAACGAGGATACCGGATACACCGGTGATCGCAATCACAATTGGCTCTGGCTCCTCGTCAGAAGCAACAGTAAGGATGAGCTCATGGTTTTCGCGACAGGCAAAAAAATCAGCGATGCCACAATGCAGAAGCTCAAACAAACGTTCGAGACTGGACCAGGAAAGGATTGCAACGTCAAGTCGCTTTATTGCAAATCCATCAATTCCAAGTATGAAATTTTATGAATTTTTCTCTCAAAAAAGAAAAAAATATCAATTTTATGTTACAGGCAACAATGAGAATTTTTAAAATGATTTAATATGGCTAAACTTTAATGTACGATTATTTCAGATCTGGAGCTACAACTACCTCTAATATAACATTCCTCGTTGGTTCCGAGGCTCTCGACGAAACCGTCGGAGGTGTTAAAATTCAACTTGCCCCGAAAACAAATTTTTGGAGCAATGTATCGGGCGTTGAACAATTGGGTGCTGTTGTCGGTGACATGCTGAGCCCGTTGCAAAAAACTACGGTCGTCGAAGTAGGCTGTGGACTTGGTTTGATTGGTCTCATGCTTGCGCCCGTGAGTTGAAATATCCTAAATATTAAAAAAAAAAAGAAACCTTTCGCATTTCAGCAATATTCAATGCCATCGCATCTTTAACGTTTGCAGAAATCTAAAAAAGTTATTGGTCTCGATGCTCCGTCCGAGGTTGAGGAGGCTGAAATGACAAGCGAGTTGAATAAAATTAAAAATGCGTCTTTTATAATGGGCCAATCGAGCGAATTGATGACCAAAGTTACAAATCTTCTTAAAAGTACAAGGGCGGCGGCTATTGTCAATGGAAACACGAAACTTGGACGAGGTACGTTTTTATAATTGTCTTTAATTAATTTTCCTTTATTTTTATTTTTAGCCAGCAAACATCTAAATTTTTAAAGAAAGAGCATCAAACTTTCCTCAAATCATACACTAAAATTGTGATTTTTCAAACTTGTTTAAATTTTCCAACTTTTCATTGTAAATATCACAAATTCTTTTTTTTTGTTCCTGAAAACTTTTTTGGGGCTATGACGAACAAAACAAAAATAAAAATTACCCCCATCCATTGTTCGAATCGTGAGTTATGGTCTTGAGTTTATACAAAATTTTATAGAAAAAAATGCTTTTACCTTTTACCGAATTTTAGTTTTCTGGGCTATTTTTTCAATTTTTCTTTCTGTTAGAACTTTACTCGAAGTATTACAATTTTGAAAAAAAAAGAAAAAATTAGCCAAATCGATTCAGTCGTTCTTAAGTAATGCTCAATCATTTTTAATATCAACAAACAGCATTTCATTTATATTTATATAAATGTGGTGGAAAAAAAAATTTCAGACATTGAAGTGATGACCGCACTAAGAAAAATTCCCTCTCTACGACGAGTTGTCATGATAACTACTCTTACGAAACAATCTGTTCGGGCAATATTGGAGTTGACTCGTCCGGTCGAGGGTGATCTTGGCAATCCGTTTATGCCACTGCGTGCAATACTGGTTGACACATTGCCAACGGGACCTCACTTCGAGGTTGTTATTCGTATGGAGCGATTGAACATGAAGAACATCGATGAGCCCTGGTTTTGGAATCACGTGCAATTTCGAGCTGGTCTATCGCCGGGTGAGCAGCCACGTAAGAATCCTCCGCAAAAGTCGAAAAACAACAAGGTAGCAACTATAGTTCAGGCCAGGAAATCGGGTGTGAAGGGAACTCCTGGAGCGATAAATGCGTTGAACGCGAATCGACGTGTGAATAATCGTTCAAACAGGAGGAACCGAATGAAGAAGCAAAAATCTGCAATTCAAGATATCGTATTGGGCACTGTGACGGGGGTGGTGAGAACTCCTCCAGTGACAAATTTGGTCGTGAATCCAGTGGCAGCCGGAAAGATGGCGAGGAGTGCGCAAAAAGTAAAGAATACACCGGATAAAACAGCGAATAAAATGCCCAATGATAAAATCGACAGTCCAATGAGCCCCGATCCATCGAAACCGGTTAAAGTAGCAAATTCCACGAAGTCTCCGACTACGTCACCTTTGAAGAGGAATCCATTGGCCAAGGTACAGCCGGGACAGCGAGGACCGCGATTGTCGGGAGCCCAGAAGCGAAAACGTCATTGGGCAATGGTCGAGGCACAGAAACAGGGTAATCAAAGCTTGCCGGAGAAGAGAATGCGTGGAAATGGTAACCAGGCTGACGTGCGGGGAAGATTGACGGGTTCTCTCCAGGGTCAAGGTCCAGTAGTAGATGCTGCAACGGCCAAACAGCTGCAGAATATGCTTAACATCGTACTCGATCAGACCAATAAGCTTCAGAACCAAATGCCACGTTCTGTGTGGAACAGAATCGCACCTTCGGACAATTTCCCATCATCAATGCAACAGAATCCACCCAGAGACATGTTCCGAGATCGTTTAGTGCAGAACATGGGGCCACAGGATCTCGTAATAACGACACCGAACCAACAATTCGGGAACAACTCCATGCCCATGCCGTTGTTCAACCGAATCGATCGTTCAAAAATTATGCCGGCTGGTATGAATTCTCTGGAGTCTCAGGGAGGACAGAACCTCCCGCCAGGGCGAGGAAATTCCGAGCGTACGCAGGGACGTGATTATCGGAGGAATCAAGGTGGAAGTGGAGGTGGAGGTGGAAGTAGTGGTGGTGGTGGTAGTAACGATTGGGTTCGTCGGAATCAATTCGACAAAAATCACCAACAGCAACCGATGAGCAAAGGGCCGATTTTGCCCTCCGTGATGGAGCCAATAATTCGTCCACCGTCGCCCAAACGTCCTTTGCTCTCGGTACCGAGACCAGTTTCACCGCCAAGAAATTACGCTCCTCCGCTTTTCGGCTCCCAGAACAACAGACGCCCTCTGTCGCCTCCTCGCCGTTTGGCCTCGCCACCGAGACGTCCGGTAACCCCACCGCGACATAATCCGCACTCGGATATATTCCAGAGACGACCAATTGCGTCTCAAGGAAGACAGCAGGATCTTGGAAGACGTGGAGTTTCACCACCGTCGAGACGCGAACAATCTTCTAGCGGTGGGCGCCCGGCATCACCGCCAAGAAGATTCAACAATGATTGGGACATGAACAGGGACGGAATGCAGCTAGGAAATTGGAACCAGCGTCAGGGACAAACGCAGCAGCAGCAACAGCAACAGCAACAGCGTTCGATGAATAGAAATATGCCTGAAAATCGATGGTCTAACGATAGGCCCCAGAATTGGGATAATACGTCGTCCAACGACAAGAATCAAGCCAACAAATGGGGAGATGGCAAGAACGGGGCGTGGATGGGCGGTGGTGGAGACGTCTGGAATTCCAAACAATTGACAGCCAAGTCAGGAATGGGCGAGCAGTGGAACACCGGAAATAGTGGACAATCTGGACCTAGCGGCGATCGTTGGAACGTTCGAGGCAACGAAGGTTACAGGCAATCCAATAATCGCATGGACTGGAGAGATTCCAACAAAGGTGGTGATTGGAACGATCTTCCTGACGACGCGAAAGATCCTTGGGGCGATGATGGCGGTGGCAAATCCAGGTGGCATCAAGACAAACCTTCTAACCCCAACTGGACCAGAAGAGACAACATTGACAAAATGGATCAGAACTGGTCTAACAAATCGACTGGCAACAATTGGCAGAACAAAGGCTCCTCGTCGATGAACGTCGCCAAACCTTTATGGCCCAACATGGGCAATACTAACGAACAACGCTGGATGCCACAAAATGATGGAAAAAATTCTGGATCTTCGGGTAATTGGCAAGGCGGTAACGATTACGGCATGAACAATTGGCGTTCCCAAAACTATTCAGGATTTTCTCAACAACAGAGGCCAAACGCTTTTGGCAACTTCAAAGACGGACGCTGAATAAACGAACAAAATTTTCTCAAAAATGCAGGGATGTATACAACTTTATTTTTATTTTTTTCTTAAAAATGAAACTTTAGTTTCTGATGAGCAAACCTCTCGCTTATCGCTCAAATATTAAACTACATGCTTTAAAAGCAAGATGGGGACAACATTTATTTGCAAAGTCGTACGGTACACTTTTTCTAATAAATTAATGAATGCTAATTGGATAACAAAAAAATACCATAAATACGAATAACAAACGAATGATTTTTTAACGTGGTTCTGAATCAATTATTATGATTGCGTCATAATGGCTAATCATTTCATTTATTATATCTATCTTCATCATTCATAATTATGTTTTGAAAATCATACATATTTTGATTAGTTATTCGATTGAAATTTTATCAGATTCGTGAACAGATGAACATTATTTTCAATTATAATAATTTGAAACAGTCATAGTATGAATTACCAAAAAACAAGAGTAGAAAAGAGAGTAGATAAAACAATCCACATTATCGGATCAGTGTTCGAATAAAAAAGAAAGAAAAAAATGATTACGGATGCGCGTCCCTGGTGAAACCGTTACTCGATTGGTGAGCATTAAAAGTATGAAGGCGTACATTTTTTGTTTTTATCGAATAAAATTTCGATATTAACGGTAAGATGTTCGGATTACTTCTAATAGATCCTCGTATACATAGTATTAAATATATTTTATGCTGGCAATTGTGTTGAATTGATGGATGTGTAATCAATTAATAATAAATAAAGAAAAATCAATATATCTTGTGTATTACGAATAAGTTCGATCCACGTTTTGTAAGTTCTAGGGCTCTTCATTTCTTGCGTTTAAAACTTTTATTCCATAATGAATTAACTGATTCACTTTCGAATATTGTTACATTCCATACTCGAAAATTGGACACATTTGAATAAAATACGAACCTCGCAACGAGTAAGTTAATTGAGTTTGTACAATAAAAATGCTCAAATGAATTTTATTTTCCCAAAAAAATAAAATAATTTCAATTTTTTTTTTTTTTAATATAAGTAGAATAGTAACATCTACCAACTTAAAATTCAGCAGATCGGTTCTTACACTTCGTAGGTATCCTTTAAGAGTTTTCTTGAAATTAAACCTTTCATCGATATGTACTAATCAAATGGGACCCTTAAGTTTTTTTTTAACGAGAACCAAATTAATGAACTTTAAGTTTGAATAAATCTTTTTAATTGAAAATGCGAATTTCTAAATATAAATATCAATATATTGTAAAAATGTTGTAAACTATTTTAGTGATAATTTGATTTGGAAATTTATAGGGATTTCTCAAAGGTACGCATTTTTTTATCACTTTATCAAGTAATAACTTTCTTAAAAGTCGGGCAACCGTATATATTTTTTTTAGTAAAATCTCACATTTCAAGAATATTTGAAATACTTAACATGATTTAAAAATTCATTCTAAATATATTTTTCCTTCAGTCAAGGGTACTACATTCCTTCATAAAATTGTAGCTATTATTGAACTTTTTCTAATACAACCATTTTTAATTATTTACTCGGTAATGATATGCTACTTTTCAATATGAGAAAAATAAAATAATATTTTTTGCCAAGAGAAAAAGTTTATTTCACCACTTTTAATACTACTTTTTAATATTTTTTTCAGTAGAATCTCACATTTCAATGAATATATATTAGCGATATT
>JABMBV010008469.1:0-10084 GCA_018906735.1 Mesochorus sp. PSUC_FEM 10030011
AAAAATAATAATTAAAATCACTATATTTCAAGAAAATTATTATTATTAAGGAGGTCTGGATGACCCCTTGTATCAAGAAACCGAACAATAATGTATTTTCAAGAATTTTACATTAGATATTGAGTTTTCAATATTTCACTTGATGTGAAAAAATGGCATAATAATAATTTTCATGAAATAAAGTGAGTTTAATCATTATTTTTTAAAAAATAAACAATTTTAACAAACCGAGGTAAATTATGTTTATTGTTTTTCTTAATATTATTAAGATGATTTCCTATTTATACGCAAAAAAATTAATTCGAACTGTTCATTTTTTATGTCTTTTTTTTCCATATTTTTTTCTTTTCTTAGTAATAATTTTTTAAATACGTGATGAATTTAATTGAAATTTTGCAGAAAAATGTTTAAAAATATGTAGAATATAATATAAATTTTGTAATAAAATAGCTTCATTTTGTAGAACGATCCAGAACCTTCTTATACAATTTTTTCACATCAATTGGAATACTTGTAATTCAATATCTAATGTAAAATTTTCAAAAATACATTATTATTTTGTTTTTTAATTCAAGATGTCTTTTTAACAATCCAGAACCTCCTTAAGGTAGTTCTATCGTTTTATTGTTTTCTTAATATTTTGTTGAAAATTTAGATATATCTTCTTCGATGTCATATGTACGTGTGTAATAAATTTTGGAAAGTTTTACTACGCGGAAGTTGAAATATTTATTGATGAAAATGACAATTTTCGGTAGTCTCTCATAAGAGTGTGTGTTATAAGTTGCATTTTTATCAATAAATATCTTGGCTTCTACGTGGTGATCTATGTGGTGGCTAAAACTTTGCATACATTTTTACACAACATCAAAGAAGCTTTCTTCAGTTTTTCAAAAAAAAAACTTAAAAAAACAAATTTTCACAATTTTTGTAATTTTACCTTTTCTTAATCAACTTGAGTTTGCAAACCATTTTGTATGTTAGAAAAACTGAAAAACAATTTTTCGATTTTTGCGTTACGATAGAACTACCTCAAGAACGTATTTTCGAAAGTACTGAAATAAACTACGAATATTATTTTATTTTTCTAATATTGAATAATAGATTATCATTAACTAAATAATGAAAAATTGTTGTATGATAAAAGTTTTAATACACAGGGTATTTTTTTAACAATCCAGAACCTCCATAAATACAATTTTCGTTTTAGATGTATAAGTATACGGTTCATACAAAATTCTTATGTCTAAAGAAACGACTGTGAATACGGGCCTCTGTGTCATTTAGTTGGAAAAACCCTCTTGAGGAGCTCAAAAAAAACGACCTATATATAAATAAAAGCATTCAAACAAATTGCAAGGCGAAAAGATTTCAAATGAAATCGAAATTTTCTGCACGATGGTACCAGTGACACGAATTTTTCGTCTTAAAAAAAAAAGATGTATTGAGATATTTTTCACGCAAAAAAAGTGACAAGAAAATGCATTCGTGTATTGTGGAAACCACGTGACGTATCACGGGCTCGTAGCGCCATCGTTGCCGGCACGGGGCGCGACACATGCGTGGGAGGGGGGGGGCGAGGGGAGAGGAAAGAGATTTTCTCTCGACCAACAGTGACCAACAGTTTGGGAACGGCAACGCCACACGGCGGACGTGAGAGACTTTGGGGGCCAGTGTGTTGTCGGTCTCGCGGTCTTCCAGCAAATACGCGCACACGCACACATACACTCAATGTTTGTGTTCTTTCGAATTTAAAACGGGTTGAAAAAAAAAGAACAAAAAAATATATAATACAATTTGTGATACAAGCATGTAGGGCAAACGTCAATTTTCTTTTTTCTCCCTCCCTCTCTCTCTCTCTCTCTCTCTCTTTCTTTCTTTCTTTCTCTTTCTTTTCTAACACTACGACTCGCGGAACGTCATGTGGACAACGACGAAAACTACCAAGTACTGCGTCGGTGAGTCCTCTACGTTTCGACTGTGTAAAAAAATTCTATTGTACAAGAGGAGAGGGTATAACGTGTTTACAACCGTCACGTTTAATTTTTTTTTTTTTTTCGTACGAAAATTTGTTAATTGCGTGTGGGAGCCGGTCGGACGCACGAGCGCACACACACACACGCGCATTTCTTCGTCAACATCCTTCGTTCCACAAATACTATAGCGGAACTGTCAAACGATGCAACGCACCATTTTCATTTCTTTGTTTCTTACGAGTGTTTCCGTTCTTTCGATTGTTGAAATTTCTCAACGAACGGGGTTTTAGACGTATTGTTAGAGATTTTGGCTCGATATTTAGAAATTCATTCTTTTGACATTGGGTTTTGACATTGTTTTGAGAACTATATTCGGCTCTCTCTCTCTCTTTCTCGCTTTCTCTCATTCGAGCTCTCTGTACAACTCCGTGCCCAAGTTCCATTCATGCATTGATCGTCCACACGACCAGAGAGAGAGACGAATGAGATTTGTAAAAGGGCTCCCTCTATTTTACCCCCATCCCCCGCTACTCCTCCTTCCACCACTTCTCGATTGATTTGATAGACCGAACCGCCGCGGCGGTGAAGCAACGGGCGGTGGGACCAAGTTGCAATTAGGTATAAAATAAATTCCCGTTGACTTATTACCATCCACTAGGATCATTCGAGTCAGACTGTCAAACTCGGTCTTTTCTCTTGACTCTACATTCATTTATACACACATAGAGTTATATACTCGTGTGTATATCCTCTTCGTTTCCTTTTTTTTCTTCTCATTCGTTAGCGTTCCTCTCATTCACTTGTGTATACACACTCGCATACATTCTTTTATATTTATTTTCTGACCAATTTTCCAACGACACGTGTGTGTCGACGTTACGAAGAATAAGCGGAAGAGGGTGTCGATTAATCCTTATGTTTACCGGAAAGACTTTCAATTTGAATTTTGTACGAAATGTACAGAGTTTAAAAACCATTTTTTTTTAATACTTTTTTAAGGTAGTTCCATCGTAACATTGAAATAAAAAATTGAAATAAAAGATGATCACTATTGGAACTAAAATGAACCAATTGGCACAAAAAGATTTTTTTTTTAATCGAAATTCAGAAAAGTCACTAAACTAGATAATTACCTAAATTTGTTTTTCAGCTTTTCTCACATACAAATGGTTTACGGACTCAAGTTGATTAAGAAAAGTTGTTGCAAATTGATTAAAGAACAACATACTCCAAATTCAAGGTCATTCAAGGCCATATGTATTTGCTGTATAATTACGAAAATTTCTTTTTTTAAGATTTTTTTGAAAAACTAAAGAAAGCTTCTTTGATGTATAAAAATGAATGCAAAGTTTTAGAAAGATTCACCACGTAGAAGCCAAGATATTTATTGATGAAGTTATTATGAGAGACTAACGAAAATTGTGATTTTCACCAATAAATATCTCAACTTCCGCATGGTAAAACCTTCCAAAATGTATGACACATGTACATATGACATCGAAGAAGATATATCTAAAATTTCAACAAAACGCTAAGAAAACGTTAAAACGGTAGAACTACCTTAAGGCCCAAATTATCGGAATTTGGCGTTCAAGTTTGAACTGTCGTCGTACAATGAGTACGGCCAACAAAATTTGGGATCCATTGTTGTCTTTTTTTTTTCGAGAGTGCTCTTTTCAGTGGTGAATATTTTATTTATAAAAATGGCGGCCACAATGACAATCTTTATCCTAAAAATTCACAATTTTTTTTCTTGAAAACTATATAGACTTTGAAGAATTTATTTTCAGAATAAAAATGTCTTAGAATTGGCGAAAAAATAACAAAATTTTCAACAAAATGTTAAGAAAACGATAAAACGATAGAACTACCTTAAACATTGAGGCTGGATTTTTCTAGAATTTAACTCTTGGGTTCACTAATTTTGACCGGGAGTTAAAGGTTAGTGTTAGGCCTCCATCATTCAAATTTTAGGGGAAATCACTTTTCTCTGAATTTATTGTCAATTAGCAATACACTGCATTGCAGCGCAATATAACAATATTATATGTTATGGATTAGAATAGGTAACTATGCATTTTTTCAGTTCAAATTCTAACACGTCGATAGCTCTACTTTTTGGAAGGGGAACTTAATTTCAACTGTTAACTATTGGTTAAAATCAATTCACACGTAATTGAACTCTAAAAAACTGGGCCGGAGAAACGAAGCATGAAGTTATTCATGTTTCCATGCATATTAAACTTGATTACCTCTATTTTGCTAAGTTTCAATTGTTTTTTTTAAATAATTATTGTTTTGAGGTAGTTCTATTGTTTTCTTAATATTTTGTTGAAAATTTAGATGCATCTTCTTTGTTGTCATATGTACATGTGTCATAAATTTTGGAAGCTTTTACTACGCCGAATTTGAGATATTTATTGGTGAAAATCACAATTTTTGGTAGTCTCTCATAAGAGCACGTGTTAAAATTTGCATTTTCATCAATATCTCGGCTTCTATATGGTGAAGCCTTCTAAAACTTTGCATACATTTTTATGGAACCTTCAAAGAAAATTTCTTTAGTTTTTCAAAAAAATCTTAAGAAAAAAAATTTTCGCAATTTTTGTATTTATGCAGCAAGTACAAATGACCTTAAACGAGCTTGAATTTAAAGTATGTTGTTCTTTAGTCAATTTGCAATAACTTTTCTTAATCAACTGGAGTTCATAAACCATTTTTTATGTGAGAAAAACTGAAAAACTTTTTTTTGATTTTAATGTTACGACAGAACTATGTTAAATTTACAGATTTGCAAATAATTTTCGGCTTCGATCTCAACCTATTTATGTACCTATAATTGTATACTCCTTTTATAGTTTTGCTCATAATTGCAATATTTGTTTGTATACTCGGATTTTTACATTGCCTGTATTTTATCTTTGTTACTTATGGTATTTTTAAGCGGAAAAATACCTCTAGAAAATTAAAAAAATCGATTTTTTTCACATATTTCGAAAATATGATATCTTAAGAGTATATTGACTAAAGGATAGCTCGAAATATTGAATATTTTAACAAATTGTCATTAATTGCAAATTCAATGTCAGATTTTCAAAATATATTCAGAATTCAAAATGACGGATCGACGACAATTGCGTCATTTTAAAAATGTCGGGCCTTAAGGTAGTTCTATCGTTGTAAACATAATCGCATATTAGAAATACACGTAAAATCATGGGACTGAATTTTTCTAGAAGAATTTATTGAAAATTTATATGAATATCTTGTTTTCTGATTCGATGAAACTTTTTCAAATTTTACACACACTTCTGTATTATTATCAACAATATTTTTTAAAAATTTCAGGATAATCTTATGGACTATCGCTAACGATAGGACTACCTTAAAGGGTTAAAATCAAATTTTTTCAGAAATTCTTATTTTTATAAACGTCGAAAAATAAAGCACGAAATTAATCATTTTTTATAGATATAAAATGATTTTGAACAGACGACTCGTTATGAAAAATCTTACGAATTTTGTTTTGGTTTGTTAAAAAAAAATATGACAACTATACGTAATATTGAGTGATACTTCAGAACCTCTCGTACATTTCGATCATTCCCGTGAGGTGCTAATTACCCGAGAGAGCCACCGCACCCACCGGTTTAGTTACAATCATGCCTTATCCTCTCTCCCTTACCCCCTCTCATTCATGTACTACTCGCGTGTATGACGACACGAGACACGGCGAAAGAGCTAATTACACACAAAGCTAAATACCCGCATCAATTTCTGTATTCATACTAGCTGATCCCACAAATGTTATCCTGTCCAATTTTCAATACATTTGCTTGTCATTGTCTTGTGAATTTGTTAGTATATAATTATAGAAAAGTTATAACCTTTGTAGTTTATTTGAATTTTTTAACTTTCCTTTGTAGTGGTCATGAATTTCTTTTCTCCAAAACGTTTTTAGGTTCATAATGAACAAAATAAAAAAAAAGAATTGTACAAATTCATCCTTTGAATCGTGAGTTATATATTTTCAAGTTTATACGAAAATTCGTATAAAAAAACCATTTTCAGATTTTTTTACTATTAAAACTATTAAAACTATTAAATGAACGTAATAAGAAAAATAATAATAATCAAATTGGTTCAACCGTTTGCAAGTAATGGCACTTACCAATGAACTGAATTTCTTTTAAATGTATATAGATATGCAGATCATTTATGAGTTATTCCGATTTTTTTATCTCATTGTTAATTTTTCCACAGACTCCTTTTTTTCTTCATCTCCTTTAATTAACTTTCTGATTATTTTCTTTGATTTATTTAAAATGTATTAGAATGACATTTTTTCCAATCACGATTTTTTTAAATATCATAGAAAAATAAAAAACTTTAAAAAAGTGAAAAAAAAGATACCAAGTATAAAAATGTCCTACCAAATGATTTATCCTTTAAAAAAAATGATATCACTTTCTTAGATAGTCAAAAACTTGAAACCAGATCCTGTAGATAACTATTTATAAGCCAAACAAACCCGAACGAATAAAAGCATATTTGATGAAAATATTTATTCAAGATAAAATAGAAATACTTTTTTTTAAGCCAGACAAAACAAACAAATCATTCGATTATGATAAAAATTTTATGATTAAACATATGATTTAGTTCAAACTGTAATTGTTTACAAATAATCATTTGTACAAACTATTCGAACATATGACATACATTTCGCACAAATTCTGGTAAGGTTTTTCTATCGTTAAAATCGTAATATTATAGGAAAAATACACATAAAATCATCAGATTTAATTTTTCTAGAAGAATTTATATGAATGTTCTCGAACATCATATCAAGTCGTGTGAAAATTTGGAGGCGGATTTATCGACTGATTATAAGATATTTAATTTTGAAAATTACTACTTTCAGTATGAGTTCTTATGGAAAATCCTGGAAAGTCGTAATATTTAATAATAAATATATGGTTCTTTGAGTCGTTGAAGTTTCTTAAAATTCTACACATACTTTAGTATAATTATCAACAATATTAAAAAAAAAATGTTCAGACAATCTTATGGATTATCGCTAACAATGGGACAGCCTTAAGGATTTAAATAACATAAAAATAGACATTTTATGTTACTATTTTTTCTCCTAATGTATTCTTTTTATTTCGATTTTGCCTCTAATCGTTTCAATTTCTGGAAAACACTAACTTTTTTTAAAGAAAATTTATTAAATTTATGATACGTAACACGCGTAAATGCGATAAAAAAATGAATGAAGCACGTGTTGAAATATGATACATCATATATCATGTTCGATATAATTGAAATCTCTGAATGAAGCTATTTTTAATTATAAAAAAATTCAATGGTTGGCTGAATAGAAGGTGCAAAATGAATGATTAAATTATTATTTATTTGTTTGGAGGAAAGGGGAAGAGGATCATTTATCCATGGGAGAAATAGAATTCAACTATTGAGCGCTCGTGACATCGGATATGAATTGGTTCAGTCCTTTTTTTTCTTTCTTCTTACATTCCAATCCATGACTACGCGGTTAAACGTACACAACGTCGCATTGAATGATTGACTTTTTTCCCGATAAAATTTCATGCCCACTGTGTTTCGCCTCGATCTCTCTTGCATAATTTTTTTTTTTATTGGATCTTTACTTAAACCTTGTCACATTCATTTTTGAAAATTCTAATTCATTATTCTGATCTTGTTTGGCTTTTTCTCCAGATAAAGACTCGACCAAATGCACACAGCACACACAGTATTTGCGACTATAAACGAATATCCTTGACTCTCTTTCTATTCACAGATAAACTTGGTTATACACTTGTCGAGCTCAACAAAGAAAATGATTATTTTTTTACCTGCTACTACCCTAGACTTGAATTAATTATAGAAAAAATCAATAGGAATTTATGAAAAATCGAGAAATTGATAGTTTTCCAAAGCAGATTTAGAAAAAGAACGAATGAGAAATTTAGCTGATGAAAGTGTTTTTCTTCGGTGTCATTGGCCTGGAGGAGGGAGCCCATGGTCGAGTCACAGCTGGCAAATATACTCGAGTGAAATCTTTTTGCCTTCTCACTTATATATTTTTACGCTCGAATACGCTTTTTTCTGACCCAATCGATAACAAATATTATCGTTTAATACCCGCAGTTGAACAAAATTTCTTCTATTTTAACTATGATTTTGTCAATTAAAATGTCATTTAAACTATTAAAAATTTATCTTTTCTATCGTAAGTTTATAATCTTTCGTTTCAATTAGAAACTTTTTTTTTATTTTGAAACAATGCTTTGGCGTTGGAATTTGTTCTTGTTCAATCCGATTTATGATTCCCTCACCCCCTCTTTCATGAACGCTTGCGAGCTATACACAGCCGGATACATAAAAAGAGAGGAGGGGGGGGGGAAGAGAGAAGAAAGAAAAGAGCGTTTTTCCATCAGTCAGACAGCTGTGGATACGTCGGGGGGACAAGAAAAGAGGAAAATAATAGTCGAGATCGATACGGTTGTAGTTTAACGCTTTTGAACTTATTTCACTATACCCTGGAAAATATAATAGTTTGGAAGGAATGTTTTTCTCAACATACATCTCTATGTAGGATAAGTTATCCATTTACAAAACATCCGCCATTGATGGAATACATTTTTTTTGAATATAGTCTTGCATTGCTCTTTAGACGCAACAATTTTTTAATTGGAATTTGAAAACTTCCAAGTTTCAATTTTCATTAAAAAAATAATTATTTAATGATAAATGGATATTTATCCAAATATATAAATATATTTATATTGTACGATAATATTTCACAATAATATAGGAAGTATATTAATATTTTTAATATTTAGAATTAACTCAGGTCGATGGTAGGATGACCATTTTTCAATTATTTGTGCTCTGACTGCCGAAAAGGGGGAGGAGCGATAGTTTATAAAGTTTTCAGTGATAGTTTATATAGTAGTAGTAATAATAGTAAATTATAGTTTATGTATTTCACATAAATTTGGTCTTTCATAACATGGCATCGAGACACTACTGCGTCTTTTGAGCATTTTATATATGACTATAGATGACAAAAACAGATTTTGTCCTGTTCAAATTTCAATAAATTTACTTATTATCTTTTTGTAAATTTGTCAATTATGACTGTCGATAGTGTACACACTGGTGAACAAAATTGAAGGGCAAAAAAAAAACTCGAAATTTCTCAGTGTTTTATGAAAGGCTGTATTTCAGTGAAAAATGGTCGTACAAAAATTGAAAAAAAAAAAGAAAATTGAAGCTTGAAATCTCGAGTTTTTTAAATTTTGAAGCAAATTTTTTATCATTCATAGTTTTATAAGCCATCTTGATAAGGCAACGAAAAAGATTTCAAAATTTATTGCCTTTTTTTTCGCGTATATAGACTTTGGAAATTTTTTTTTGGTTAAACTAATACATGAATTAGATAGCCTATTTATTCAGCTTAAATTTGGTTTTTTATTTTTGATTCTACGACGATTTATCGCCTAGATATCAGACTCGGAATGAAAAATGATCTTTTTGTCTTCAATTACCGATATCTCAGCAAGCAGTGATCGCACAGAAAATACAAGGAGTGTTTTGGAAACTGGAATACATATCCTACAAAAATTTGCCGAGACTTTTAGGAAAAAAATTGTTTTTGTTTTTTTCAATTTCTGCCAGACCATTTTTCACTGAAATACAGTTTTTCAAAAAACACCGAAAAATTTCGAAATTTTTTTTGTCCCTTTAATTTTTTTAACTGTACCACTGAGCAGGAGGCGATTTTTTCAAGGAATGGGCATTGCTGCTCGAGTTTACTCGCAGTAATGCTCAGGAATTTTTGAAAGCGCCGACCGTATCGACCAGGTTTCCCGCACTTTCCCCAGCCCTAGTGCAAATGCGATACAGGTTGAAGTTAGGAAGGAGTGGCTGCAGGCAACACTCTGGCATTTTCACCTACCAAGAAAGTAAGAGAAGAATTATAAATAGTAGAAAGGAAGTGATAGGAAGAGAGTAGGATAGGTGACTTGTAAAAACCCACATAGGATATGCAAGTAAAATTCCACAATTATTATTATTAT
>JABMBV010008480.1:0-10083 GCA_018906735.1 Mesochorus sp. PSUC_FEM 10030011
AAATATTTATATAATATGTTGTGAAATAATTAATAACGTAATTGCACTTTTTAAAAAGGATATTCTAATGAATGTGAATAAGAATTTCATTTAATATAAGGATTCAATAAGAAATTCGAAAACAATTGATAATGAAATTTTATGATTATTATTTATAGAACATTTAAAATATTTTATCATATTGTTATTAAAAAAAAATCGTGAGCATTGCGAAGATTAATTAATTGATTAATTATGTAAACATCGTTCACATCAAATTTTTTACGTCATCTACAAGAGTCAGCTTAACGATGAGAATTTTTCAAATTTGCAATATCCCGATTATAAGAATAAAAATTCTCACAAAAGTGTTTTGTCGTTAATGCTGCGTTTTGGTTCTAGGCTCTCTCGATATGATAAGCGTACTATGAAAAATGCTGATCGGCATGTAATTAGGCAACAGTGAACATTGGAAGGGGCACGTGCGGGCGATTGATCAAGGGGTTAGAAGAGCTCGAATTCTAGCATGGAGCGCGTATATCCAAACCCTGACTCTATTAGTTTCTGGGCCCGTGTGTATAATAGTGTTGCCGTCAGTCCACGCACCCCCGCCCTCTTGGGCACCCTAGATCCATTCGCCCGTGTACCATTGATCGTTCACACGTGTTACACCCCGCACGAGGACCATTTCGCCTGTGCTCCAATCTCGTCTATATTACCGTCTGCAACTATGCACCGGATTTCACATTAATCATTCCACGATGTGATTATGAAGAGAAATTACATATCGTAACTGGCCCCGTCTCCTGATCTTTAGCTTTCAGATTTCAGAAATTATTTGTTATACAATTAAGTTTACTATCTTTTCAACTGGCCAAATCTCATGATCTTCAGTAAATAATTTTTATACAATGAAGTTTATCATTTTTTTAACGTCTATATAAAATGACATAAAAAAATACGTACGATTTGAAGATGAAGTAGAATAGAGATCCTCAAGATTTAATCTGAGTAATTAATTCTCTTAATCATTGCTGGGAGAATGTTTCTGATTCAATGATTTGATCTTTATAAAAAATGAATTTCAAAATTAGTGAGTATGGAGTGATCCAAGTTCAATTTATCTTAATACTTTGCTCTATGAAGCTCAGCTAAAATCTTATCTCAAAATTAGTGAGTGTTGATCGAAGTTCAATTCGTTAATAATCATAATTGAATTTTTCTTAGAAGATGAGCCAAAAGTTTATCTCAAAATTCATAAGTTCAAAGTCTAATTTATCCGTAACCATAATTTAATTTTTTGTTTCCGCGTGATAATGAACTAATCCAATGAGGTAGTCAAAGTCCAATTGATTAGTAACCGCATAATTGAATTTTTCTTGAATGAAGTCAGGGGTAGATGAAGTATTTGCTGCAGTAGGTAATGAATGAGAGCCGAGACGGAAGAATGTCACGGAAGATTGGAGTTGAGGAGTCGAAATGGATGGGAGTCGTTGGTTACGTTACGAGAAAGCCTCTCTGGAGGTTTATGTGTGTGTGTGTGTGTGTACCAAGGTGACTGTCGTTCTCGCGGGCTCTCGTAACGGGATGGTCGCGATCTGGAGGACGTTGGGTTGCTCCTTGGTGAGAGAGGTGCAAAGCAAAGGGCTTTTACATAGGTACATATATATACATCAATGGTTCTCTGTGAACGGTGCGTTTGAGTGAACGACCAACAATGTGCATTCTGCACTCCCTGACGGGTTAAAGTCTCTGTATGTGTAGGGTTTCCTTCGTCACCTGCTCGCGTCCTCAAACAGCCTCGAGAGCGTCTCAAAGGCCAGCTCACATGGAGCATCCTTGCTGCCACTTATCGGCGTGGCCCCATTACCACTCAGGCCTCTCGTTATTAGTAACGAGTCATTAGGCGGCTCGAACTTAGACTCGGGATCGTTAAGTCGTATATGCTATTGAGGAGACGTATACGACAAGCGATTCACCGCAATCGTGCGGCTATTGATCGATTAATCAATAAATTAGCGACTTCAACTAAGACAAATTTGGTTTCAGACCCTGGTCTGATTTTGGACCTTTTCAGTACATTTGTCACTATAATTAATTGAACTCTTCATGGATTCATCATCTAATATGATAAAACCGTATCTCAATTTGTTTTGTTCATTTCTACTTCGAATAAAACTGTGCTTTGAGTATTATGGGTTTAATTAGCCACTGAGAAGGATCCGATAATTGATTAATTTCTACTGACTATTTATAACATTTTGTTAACATTTAGTTCGGAAAACTTTAAAGACTAGAATAATTTTATATTGGAATTTCTTCATTATATGCGATCAATTATCATAATATAACCTTCAATATAATTCTTATAGGTGGTCCTGAATTGGGATATTTATCTCAGAAGTTAAATATCGATTGGATCAGAAATATTCTGAAATCAGAAAATTATAATTGTGATAAATTTGGTTAGAGTCAATAGTTGTAGGCTTCTGTCATCTAATTTGATATTCAATCAACTTGGAATGACGTTCAATTTCTCTCAATAGTTTTAGCAAAAAATTCCTAAACTTTTAGATTTTTGTGAAGGATTAAAGGAATTACATAAGAATATCGTTTTTCATCTATACATATATTTTGCATTCATATGCTTGTCGAATGGTGAATATGCTGTTGCATCCCAGTCAAAAAATGCATCAGTCGCATTTATATTGACAATGTTTTCGTATGAAGAGGAAGAAGAAGAAGAAGAAGAAGAAGAAAAAAATTGGATGTCTGAAGTACTGGGGAAATGCGTCGTGTTTATAAAAGTGTGGCATATACGATGGTACACAGAGATGAACATTGCGACAGGGTTACCCGAGATAAAGAAAGTGGGAGGTTGAAGGGCGGAGATTAAGGGCTGCCGAGGAGATGAGTTTGTTAAAAAGGCAGAAGCGGGCCAGCAGAGCACGCATCAGGGACATCAAAGCGACAAGACGAAATGAAATCCAACCGCTGGTGCCCGCCTCCCCCTAACGTCACAGCATATTTCTTTCTCTCTCTCTCTTTCTCTCTCATCCTTCCTATCCTCTTTCTATCTTTTCGACTCTTCTTCAGTCTTGCCTCTTCTTCGCTCACTTTTTCTCGTACCTTCTTCATCCGATGGTATTTCTCCCTAACCCGTACCGTTTCATCCCATCTCCCCTGGCTCTTTTCTCTATCACTATGTTATCTTCTCGTGCCTTCTCTCTTTCTCTTTTATATACATATTTGTGTGTGAGTGTTCGTGTATATACACATTTTTCGTCTCGGTGTCTCCGTTTGCCATCTTTTTCACTCCTTTTACCTTCGACCCTCTTCCTCATTTTCTTTTTTTTTTTCTTTCTTCGAAAAGAGGGTTGAGAGTCCACAAGAGAGATGTGCCCGGATGCTCTTCATGGATTTCGCGCGCGCGCTCGACACACTATGTTTTTCTCTCGCAATTTCGCAGTTTCTTTCTCGTCAGACCCTCCCTCACTTGCTTCCTCGCTCCCTTGACTCGGCTCTTGCTCATCTCGACTGCTCACATGTATTTTCTCTTTCCCAACGTGTCTATATACAAACATATATGTATTCCATTGCGAGTCTGCAAGCACACTCGTAGGTCCTCGTCTCTCCCTTATCCTCTCTTGTTATCTCTCTCTCTCTCTCTCTCTCTTTCTCTCTCTTTAGCGAGAGAAGGCTACCTGTCTCATTTTCCTTTTTACATGATTTTTGCCTTTTTTTTAAGGAGCCAACTGACGCTCTCCACGAAGCAGTTGAAGAGAGCTTGGGGTTCTCCAACAGATCCACGTAATTACGATTCGGCAACATTTTCATTTTTTTTTGTTCCTTAACTCTCTTTCTCAATGGTGTACTCTCCTTCATTATTGCAACACTGGCATGATGCCATTACATCATTCCGGGGCTGCAATAATGAAGGAGAGTGCGCCTCTGAGTCTCCCCAACCAATCGGAATGTTTTTTTCTTGAATTTTAAATCCAATCGAGATACTACATCTCGAAAGCATCTAAGAGAACAAGAGACGATTCAACAAATAGTCACAACCCATTCGAAAAAAAAGGAAACATCATGAGATACCTCGCTCGAACTTCATTAAAAAATGGTACATAATAAAGGGTCTAAATACCAGTGACTGCCGCAGCAATTGAGAATAGCCTGTGTATATTTTAATTTCTGAAACTTCGTTTCTTTTCTGTTCTATTAATATTCAAGAAAAAAAAAAGGAAGTTTCTACGCTTCCTCTTTTGTTCGGTCTTCAATTCATATTTTTTCTTTGCCGGAACATCGAATTATGAAGAAAATATACAATTTTCAACCCTTGTGAAGGAAGAAAACCGGGGCAGCTGCATAATGTTATACAGTTTTTTTTTTCTTTTTTTAATAACTTGCCCTCGAGACGTTGCGCCGCGTCTCCCGATACTGAGAGAAAACACCGTAGGACTCCGCTACCATCCTCCCTCCTCTTTTCCCTCCGTAGTACCTTAACTTGAAAGGAGGCAATAGCTAGCTCGTGCTTCGTTGGTTTCATTCAAATTTTCTTGGCCGAGCGCGGGTATCGCCGAGCCAGAGCTTCGCATACCCGCGCCCGATTACGACGGAAAGCGCACGACGCAGACGACGATCAGATCATAAATATGTATCCTTCACTCCTGCGGTAACCGTTAAATTCATGGAAATTCTTTAATTAAGTTATTTTGGTTTCGCCGAGAGGGGAATCCGGTTGAGAACCCGAAGAGTGCCTGTGTCAAGCTGCGTCGCATCTCGAACTCGACAGTTGCGCATCTGAAGAAAATCCTTGTGGGAAGCGTGCCAGGATGGAAATCTTCTTAGGGCTGTCGAGTTCTCTCTCTCTCTCTCTCTCTCTCTCTCTCTCTGTCTGTCTCTCTCTCTCTCTCTCTGTCTATCCTTATCGATAGTTGCAGTAACGAGAAGGATGCAAAGATAGATGTATATACGAGCAAGACGTTTTCGAAATTCAAAGAAGTAAATAATGAAAAAGAGAGAGAGAAAGGAAGAAAGCGAGAGAGAAAATGAGCGAAGCAGTTACGAAAGTACCCCCGGAAGAGTGAAACACGGAAATGGGTGTGAAATAAGATACAGGTTTCAATATTTAAAGCATATTAAGTATAGAATTTGCAAGGATTATAAATGTGGAGATATAACTCATAGTAACTAAATAAAAGAACGATTTTCCTCACTTTCTACCAGCCATCTTCGAAATCCTAATAAAGGAAAAATTTCAAATATTAACATAACTTATGAAAATTTATTACAACAGTGAGTGTATAGAATTTTGTAAAAATCACATGGGGCGAACTTTTCATTTACAAAAATAGAAAATTAAGATTTCGTTTGAAAGCTTTTTTTTATAACCACAAGATATTTCCGCACCATTAAATGTCTGCGACAATATCCAATTATATACTCGTACGAAAATGTCTAAAGTTCATAACGTGCACGATACATACATATATCACTTTATTTATAGTCATGAAAACGGTGCGGAAGGGGAAAGAGAACAGAAAAAAATAGGCTAGTGAGCTGTGGGAGTCAGACGCGTGCAGTCATTCGCTCGTGCCGGCTATCACCACGTTATTAGCATGACGGCAAACCGTTTTCTAGGACCTTCGATATAGCGCCGGGTGAATGGGGTTGATGCGGGGGAGAGCAAATATATACGTGTCGTGAGACCGAGAGAACGCGCCTGTCTAGTCATTTTTCTGCATCAGGGGTGGGGAAAAAAGCACAGGACGTTATAAAATAACTTTGAAATTTCGAATTTTTATTTATTTTGATTATTTTTTTTAATTGAAAATATTCAAATTTCATTTATTTATCAATATTTTGATATTTAAATGTATTAAAAATAAATAAGTATTTATCTCATTTTCAAAAATAATGTTTTAGATATATTTTTTTAAGATTTTCGAATGAACATATCAATATCGATATTTTTTATATTAGTTTTCTGTTTTTTTTATTTAATTTCAAATTTTAATAAAGTTTAAAATCAATTAATAATTATATTTGAGCTCATACATTTTTGTATTATTTTCATTATCGCTGATGAAATTTCTTCATTCTATCGTTTTCTTTTTTAAATCACCCTGTATATGTTCACGTAATATAGGACGAGCCAGAAAAGGGAGTTCAGCGTGGCCGAAGCGTGGCCGACACCGCTACGGGGGTTCTTGTTATAGAGCGTCCAGTTAAAGGCTGTGGGGTGGCACGCGTCCAGCCCCCTTTCGTTCAATCGACCGACGCAGCGTTATCTCATACAAGTACGCGCGATCTCTCTCATTTTTTAGCGCCACTATATATTAGGTTCTCCATTCTTTCTTCGCTGACATATATGTGTATGTATATATGTATATATATCGTTGTCGCCTCATTATAAGGCACCTCGATCGAAATTCGTACACGCAATTGCCGCGGCATTAGCATTTATCGCACAATGAGACTGTACGAGATAGGGTATAATTTTATGGTCGATACACTCAATGATATTCACAAAAGGGTGTTGAAAGGAAGAAAAAGTGTGAATTCCGGCAATCACAAACAAACCCTCTCATTTTTATCCTAGCATCATTTTTGTTGGTTTTTATTTTCAGATTTTATTTTTACACGATATTATTCACAGTCCAATATTAAAAAGATGAAATATAAATATCCAGAAAATAGAGATCGAAACTTGTTCCATGAAAAAAAGCTCACTACAAAAAAATTGAATCAAAATATTGAACAAATGAAAGGAAAAAAAAGCAAAAATATAAAAAGAAAATAAATCTAATATACTAATAAATAATCGAAATTACTAATAAAACTAAAACTGAAAATATGTATTTTTAGTAATTAATTTCGTTATAATGTAGATTACTTTCATACCGAGCAAGGAAGGAAAATAAAACAGAATATGAATACAACTATATAAGAATTACGAAAGCAAAAAAAAAGAGAGAAAATATTTAAAAAATTATTGTTTATGTATAAGACGCGTACTTCGAGTATGGTCATGTGAATTTTCGTCACAGTGATAAGAGATAATCGAGAGACGCTCTATATATACGACTGTAATAGCCGCAGCATCCATCTGCCAACTCGAGCGTGTAATAAGATGAGTTTCATGGCTGACAACGGAAGCTGTCTTAGCATTTCCTCCTTCTACCCCACCCCTCTCCCCCTTTAACTCGGTGGTTGTCGCGAGGTGGTTTCCAGCTCCTCAATGCGGCTGGTTTGTATCGATCGTTTCTGCCAGATCGTCCGTTTAACTAGCTTCGTTCAGCATTGACTTGTCATCCGTACAAACCGCTAAAAGAGAGGAAGCAAGCGAGGAAGGGAAGAAGTAAGACAAAAAAAAGAGAGAGAAGAGAAATAAATGAAAATAGTGCAAATCGATCCAGGGTTACGACACTTTAGATGAGCATAAATGTATTTGTAAAATTAAATCTAGTCCTCAAGTTTCGTATATGCTTGTTATATTTTATATCATAACGTTTAGCATTAATTATTATAGCTATTAGTTATTTTAGTTATTGTTATTAATTCACCTTTAGCATTATATCAAGAATTTAGTGCTCTTGTTGCCATGATATTATAGTGAATTCCTCAACAAACGTTCAGTTTTTAACGAACAACTAAAAATAAATAAGAAGTAATTGTAATTTTTACAAAAATAAAAGAAAAAGAAAACATCGATAGAATGAAAATAGATAACGACCATTCTATTATTGGAATTGAGAAGCTTGTGATAAGTTCTCATTTTAAACGTAGCGGATTTTTTCAGATGAAATTTATGGCACGCCTCATTTTCATATATTTTTGGTCAGTATTCACGAGCGCCTTCAATGAAAAATACACGATATTTCTTTTGTGATATATAAAACCACAGCGAATTTTGTAGAGTCTAAAAAAGTCGTGAGAATTTCATTTGCGAAGAATTTAATGGAAAAAAAAAGAAATACGTTGTAACGTGATCGCAACGTTGTGTGTGCGTGTCATATGCAGAGGCGTCACTCTGGCTATTCATCATATATTCTCATTGCAATACGAGATTCGCGCTTCGTTTTTGGGATTTATAGCTCGGACGAGACCGCAGCTTTCCATCCTCTTCATCCGGCGAGTTAAAAAATACGGGACAATGCCATATCGTAGATACGTTGTACAGTTGATCGAGGTATACATATATACGTATGTACTACATATAATGTGGTAGGATGAAGCACTATATAGAAAAAGAAAAAAAAAATCATTTCTCTCGAGTTGAGCGACATTGGCAAACGCATATGCACCAGTATTAACAACGTTATTCGGTACACCAGAAATTCGGACGTTCGTTTTGTATTTTCTAAATTAAAAAATCCCAATCCGCTTCTCGACTATATATGCGGATGAAAAATAAAAATTGCGGGTGTGACAATTCACAGGCGGTTGCGTAAGATAGTATCCTGTATTTTCATGATGCATGGGATGGTGAAAGCGACCATGGTGATACCGAAGGACGAAAAAAAAGAAGCATAAAGTAACGTGATATCATTGTAGATGCAGCCACAAAACAATTTTTTTTTTAAATAGATGATTAATTTTATTTCAATTATAAATTTTAACTTATTTACTTAATGAAAAATATTTAATATTCAATAGCATCAAATCTTCATTTAATTATTTTTTTCTCGGTTTATTTAAAAAAAAATTAGTTTTTCATTTCATACTTTTCGTAATTTTTAGGCATAAAATTTGACATAGAAATATCAGGGTTTATCAGACCCAGGAATAAAGAACATGGTGAAAAGGGGAAAAAAAGGTTGACGATGGAAAAGATGAGAGACAAACCTTCATCGAGATACGATCCGACATCACGCATGAGTCTCGCGTTTATTTGGAAATTGAACGAGGCAAGACATACTATATAAAATCGAGAGAAAGGTAGAAAGAGAGAGAGAGAGAGAGGATGATAGAGGACTGGGATCGTGCCAGTTCTGACGAACTCATTTCATATAGGAGTGCATGAGAATCGAGTCTATAGAAGGATAGAGAGGGAGAGAGAGAGAAGCGAGAGGGAGAAAGAGGGAAAGCGAGAGAGTGAGTGATATGCTGGCTGCGCTAGCGAAACGGCCTAACATAGGTGCATCACAGAAGAGCTCTTGCCTATGGCTACGCTGCTTCTGCTGCTGCCTCTCCGGATGGTTGGCTCGATGGCTGGCTGGCTATCGAGCGACGCCGATGCAATTCCAATTCCTGGCTGTCAGCAGCAGAGCTGTGGGAGACGCGTCCATTCGTGATCAGCCTGCCGTGAAATCCTGTACTTCTCTCTCTCTCTCTCTCTCTCTCTCTCTCTCTCTCTCTCTCTCTCTTTCTCTGGGACTCACCCTCGAAACCTCCTCGCCCTGCATCACCTCACGCTGCTACTTCAAATCGCACCATCTCTCTCTCTCTCTCTCTTTCTCTCTCTCTCTATTTCACTCTCTCTTTCGGTCCACATTCACGTGTCCTAGCGCGCACTGAATCTCTGGGATTTCCGTATCTCTGTCACTCGCTCTTTGCCCGAACGCCCCGTTCCTCGCGCTCTCGTGCGTTAACCGAGGCATCGACATCAGTAGAAAACCAGGGTTGCACTCACCGCAGCCCCGAGCTTGCAATCCCTCATCTGATGCAACTCTCGCCCACCGGAATTCAGTTCCGAGCCTTAACATTTCGCGAAAATCGCTCGATCATAACTCACTCTTTGATCAATATAATGTATGGATTCAGTTCAATGTGTCAATTTCAAGAGTCGTTACTTTCGGTCATTGTATTGGGAGCATGGTAAAACATTGTTGCTGTATTATAAATAGAATCGTGTTGACAAGTATGTCAAAGTAAAAAATCATCTGATGACGTTTGAGCTCACCAGTACAAAAGCTTTGTTATCATCTAGTTATTATTAGAGGTTTATCTTCCAGAATCTTGATCACCACGTTATCGTGGATCCCCTTTCTTTTTTTTTCAATCGTAAATATTGTACAATCCCGAGGTATCTGCGCTCATATCTAACATTAAGGGCCCCATACTATTTCCTCATTTCAGATTTCACGAGCGTCTATATAT
>JABMBV010008491.1:0-10083 GCA_018906735.1 Mesochorus sp. PSUC_FEM 10030011
TTATATTATTTTTATTTTGTTATTGTTTGGCTCTTTCAATGTATTTCTATTGTTATTACTTTTTTGTCTAATTTAAGATTCTGAACAGGGCATAATAAACTATTTCATTAAATCTAACTTGAAAAATAAAAAAATTTTATAGTCAATTCGAGAAAAAACTCTATCCCCTTTCGAATGGCGTTGGAATTATCCCGATTGGTCCAGCCAATCCTGAGATATTTATATATAACGACAAGGAAAACACGATAAGATTTATATATCTATTCCGTATGAAAAAAAAGGAAAATCTTGAGTATGAATAGTATTGGATAAATATTTTAAAATTGTTCGTTGCTAATAGAAAATGGTTATTTGCAATATTTATATTATAAGAACAAGAAGAAAAAAAGAAAAATCCTGTACATTAGTCGCATTGGATTTTGTTTTATCGCATAATTCGCATAAAACAGGAAGACTCGAGAGACTTTGAACTTCGAGCTTACATATACGAGATTTCAGAATACTGTTAAATAATATATACAAAATTACATTTAAAAAAATACATATACATACAGAGATTCGCTGGCAATAAATATAATACAGAAAGTCCAGCGACGTATCATCGTACTCGTGCATTTACGAAGAAGAAAAAGATGCACAGCTGCATTTGTGCGCGCATGCAGTTTCCTTTATTTTTTGACCATCGCCACGCATATTATTTACATTTATGTATCGGACAACTGCGAGTGAAAGGGAGAGAGATAGGAGGAGAACTCCGTGGAGAGAATCTTTCTCAGCGCGTTATATTCATGAATCTTTTCTTTTATTTCATCGAACATCTAAACGCGCATGGAATTTCGTACTGTCTCACTCTTATTTTTCTTCAGTCCCTTTTCTTATCTTTCCTGTCTCCATTTATCTTTATATATTCGTATTTGTTTCTCTCTTCCATCGTTTTATTTTACATTTTTAAAATGTATTCCCCTTTTCTTCAATCCCTTTCGCCTCAAAATTCAAGTCTTAAAATCTTTTTGATTTTGGGGTTGCTTTTCTTATCTGTAAGATGTAATTTTAGGCCTTTTTTTAGTTTTAGTTATTTTTTCACCTGCTCAATTTTGCTTTCATAATTGTACAAAATATTTTGCTAATTAAGATGTCATTTTTTTCTACTTTTACACATAATTTGAGATAGAACTTATGTCAAATGATTTCGAAGACACATTTTCAAAAATGTCCATGAATTTTCTTGAAGATTATACTCAAGTTATTGCCAAATTCCAGGAAGTCGTACCATTTAAAAATAATCGAGATATTTCTTGTTAAAAATCGCAATTTTTTGCAACTTCCCATAAAAGCTCATGTTAAAGATGCAATTTTCGACATCGAACTTCATGTTTATTAGATTAGATTTATTATTAAGGCATGAATTGAATCTGGTGAACAAATTAAAAAAAATTATTCGTAATTTTTATGTTTTTGGGATCGTTGATTACGATTTTTAAGACGAAATTACGAAATTCAAAATTGTTCTCGTAAAAATAGTGTTCTTTTTTTCGTGTTTTTTTTTCTTTTTATTTTTGAAATTAAAAGAAAAAAGAAATTAAGAGAAAAATTTTGAAAAAAAAATATATGTCAGACTTTTACTTCAGTCACAGTCAAATATATCCTGAAAAAATTGAGTCTTTTAAACTTTAATTGTTTATATAACTATAAATAATGATAGACATATTTCTATTATTGAAATATGGTAACTTAGGATCCAAAGATTATCAAAATGGTTCAAACGCATAAAAAAGTGGAAAAATATATTAGAAAAGTACACAAAAAAAACCTGAAAAGAAAAAAAAAGTCGTATCTACAGCAGGTCCTACTGTGTTTGAAAGGGTTAAAAAAACATGGGTTTTAAGTTAATTTAAAATGGAATGACCCGTATACGTATATATTCACACATAGTCTGCGAGCTCGCTGCGATCAGTTATATAGACCGAGCGATATCGAATTTGTTCCTACTGAAACTTTCACTAAGAAAGAGAAGGAGATAGTCGCACAAGCCCGGTAATCCTTTCCCGCATTGCATATTGTAGCGAATTAGCATGGGCGCGGCTGAGTGGCCGCGTTACGCCGTGAAAAGTCGATCATGTCTTGTGCGAGTCGCGCTCCGTTGCTCGACGAGTATACCGACTATAATATCTGACTGACAAAAGGGCCTAACTATCATCGTTCGACTCGTTGAATCGTGCCCGTCGCGCATTTTTAATTGTCAATGCATTCCGAGCATACATATTTTCGCATGCACATATAGAGGTAAAAGTATATCTCGTATATATGCAGATATAAAACACTCATATATATATAAGACGGAAATCGAGCTCAGCTGATCTGGAATAACGATATCATGTGGTACGAGAGTTTTCACCGCGCGTATAAACAAGAATTTTTCTTTGCCCTACAAAATTATAGATCGATCCAACGGAAATTCATTGCACGTCCTGCTGCTGCTATTGATCGATTATTATTCGAGACATTTTTTTTTAATCGATTTTCAACATACGTTGAAAAATTTTCCAAGATGCTGCGTATATGATAATGCATTGGAAAAAAAATGTATTCGATAAACATTTAATAGCCACTAGGGGTAAAGTATGAGTTATATGACCAAAAAAATGTTAAGATTTACTAAAAAAATTGACATTTATTTTTTTAAACGACAAAATCGCGAAATTTTCAACGAAAATCATAAGTTTTTTTCACCATGGCGGAGAATTTTACGCTTAATTAATTTGTATTAGGTATTCTTTTGACGAATCTCTTCGCTTTTTAACTTGGAGGAAATTATCTTGAATAAAGATGAATATGGAACTTAAGAAAGGCGAAGTAAAAGGTTTTACATTTAGGGAATGGTAAATTGAAATTGTTTATAACAGAGTTTGATACATGAGGAGTTCTTTGAATGCGATAAAATATAATGAGTTGCGAGAAATGAAAAAAGTTATACAAACTGGATATTTATAAGACTAAGATTTAAATGTTTATTCGTGTGAAATATTAACTGGGTGGTAGGACTTTTCTTTCGGCTGTACGCGTTGCATATGTAAATTTAGCGCTAGTAATAATTATTATAATAATTATGATCGATAAAAAGATTTTTGGATTGGCGAGCGATGATTTAATTGATGATGAAAGTTTACCACGATAGTCAAGGCTTCGTGATACCAATAATTGATGATTGCGATTATAGATAGGAAAATTGATATTGTCGGCTAGGACGTAACAAAATATTTCCGATTCGTATTTACAGAGCAAACGCATTTTGGCTTCGGGGCGGTTAAAGGAGCTACAGATAGATGTAGGGTAAACCACGTATATGTAGTGCAAGTTGGAGAGTGAAAGAGTATTTCGTAAAAAAAATTGTCTGTGCCATAATCTGCGAACGTTCTGACTCTGCGCAGTTATGAAATTCCTTTCCAAACTGGTATATAATGTTCGACGTCGTCGTATTGTTGCTGCAAAACTCGAGCTAGTTTTATATATCATTTTGTACACATACGCACACACACACACACACACACACGCACAGGTCAAGTAAACACATAATTGACGGGAATTCATATAGGAGCAAAGCTTCCATAATTCATTCGCTTTCCAATTATGACCTAAAACGCTAACATGCCTCACACGTATAGCGATCGAAATTCCAATCGCGTTTGTTTGTCAGTACATGGCAAATATTTTACTTTAACCCGCATGTATATTTATGACGAAATATATCACAAATTATTTGTTAAAAAAATGTAATAGCTAATAGCGCTTGTTTGAGTTTTTTTTAAATTAAGCAGAACGTATCCTGAAAATATTTAACAAAGACACGCTAATTTGTTAATGATTATTGAAACTTTTATTTCCACGATGATCCAAATGAATATAAAAACTGTGACGAAATTGAAAGTTGCTATTACATATACCAAAAAAAAAACATGAGCAAATAATTAGACAATAATGTGTTGAGTTTCTTGTATAAAAAGAATATGTCAGTATCAAAAACTACAACTATGCGATAAATTGTTTCGAAATCGTATATATATACATATATATATAGACATACTATAGATATAATTTTATTCGACCCAATTAATTTAGTTGAGGCGCGATGGTGAAAAGGTCATCATTTTCTCTACATAATTTCTGAAGAACAACTATGTTGTTACAAGATTATATTATTTATCGATATTGAAATGAGAATTAAATTGTCTGATGGGTTTCTTGAATGGCGATGAAGAGAAAAGGAAACGAAATGAAGTATGTACAGTCGACGCTCTCATCTCTATTAACCTCCTATCTGTTAACTGCTTTCTGTGTTAACCGAAATTTCCCTTTTCTCTTAAACCCTTTAACGACTAGGCCTATTTCCGGATAGCTCAGAATTATTTTCTCTAGTAATATGGCTAAAAAATGAGTTGAATATGAATATCCAGCCATAGTTTTGTTGATAAAGGCCTGTCTTTTGGACACTGAATCTCTTGGACCCAGGGCAGTTGGATCTGTAGCAGTTTGACCATTTCCCCTATGGATTCAACTGCCCTGAGTCGAAAAGACACAATGTCCAAAAGACACAGTCTCCAACTATCACCTTGCTGAATGAAGACGACACATTAAAAATCTCAAAAAAGACATTATTTTTTATTATCCGTATATTTTTTAACGATACTTAATGTAATAGCACTGTTTACCGCATGGCTCATGGCGGAGCTTAGGGGAAAGTTAATAGATAAGAGAGGAGGGGAGTTTCCAAGCATAGTTAACAGATGAGAGCGTTGACTGTTACTTGTATACATATACGAGACGAAGTATGTGACAGTACCGTTAAATGGCATTGACGAGTCGGGTGTACATTATGTATGGAGGAGTGTTACACGACGCACACATGTGCTTATCGTCGTTTGCCTTGAACTTCTAGAAAAGCTAGTCAATTTACTGAGTATACACATTCATACATTTAAAAGTATACGTATGGTAACACCGATAAGAGGAGACGAGATATCCTGCGCATAACCAACTTTGCGGTTAACGTATATGAGTCGAGCGTACTCGAAAAGGACACGAAAGGCGAAAAGAAGAAAAGGACACTTGCGTCAAGTATGGATTGCCGCGAAAGTCCATCCTCGAAGAATGTCTACGCGTGAATATATTATGCAAAGTGTCATCGTTCAAGCATGCCTCGCGGCTAAATTACGTCAATTTATAACGGAAAAAAAAGTTAGCGATACACACCTGATATAAATATAGTTCATGAAGAAATGATTTTTCAATATCATCCATCATTTTTCTATCGAGTTTCAATCAATTTTAACCAATTGATTTGTATATAACTTTCACATCGTAGTAATAATAACAACATCGATGTTTATAATATGTAATGAGAAAGTATATAACGACGGAGAAAGTGTAACTTTTTGATTCGTTGGTGTATATTTAACGATCGATTGGACGATTCGACACTCCATTTTTTTTTGTATCGATTAATTGTTTATTCAATTAATTTATAATGGAACCAGTAATCTCGTATAATCGTATAAAAAATATACATCGATCTATACCCATAAAAAATATGTAAAATACATTTTGTTTGCGTGCTTGATACTCGATCGAGGATTCGATCTCATCTCGAGAGCAATGTAAATTTTGCTGATTTATTCTTGCACTCTTTAGACACATTTTCTCATTTGTTTCTATATTTTTATGAGCAAAATGTAGTCTTCGACGAGGTTAATGGTGAAATCATTTTTTTTTCCTATTCCTATACACAGTTTGATTTAGAACTTAAAAATCATGAAAAATTACGATAGGATTGGCTGGACCGATCGGGATAATTCTCGAATTTTTGGCTATTTTACTGTATAATAGAGCACGTGGTTGGTCTCGATATTTCACATAAATTTTGGACTTTAATAACTTATTGGCGTCAAAATGGTGCACTGTCTCTTGATATGATGATACGTTTCTAGCCTGTAGCCAAAAAAATTTCTCACTTTTAACCTCATTGGGTTGACTATTACTGGTCGAGTCTCTTTCGAAGTCTTTCGAGAGTATCCAAAGGCAGAAAGCCTCAAAGAACATAGGCGCCTTAAAAATACGGCAATATTTATTTCTGAGCTGAACTAACAGGAATATATGCACGTCCATAAATACACATTAAATATATGTATGCTGTGGATTGGCGAGGGAGCAGGATCCAAAAGAAAAAAAATGCTCTCCCTCTTCCTTTCTTGATTTGTTGGTGAACAAAAGGACGAGGAACGAAGAAAAACGAATGAACGAGGATTAATCGATTCAGCAGTCGAAGAAGAGCGAAAGAATAAAAAAAAAAATGCAAACAATATTAGTGGAGAGAAGATTGAAGAAGAAAAGGGTTCGCAAAGGAACAAAAAGTTGGGCCTTTGTAAACGTACATCTTATGCTTTGCTTCATTGAATTCTCTTGGTTTTTTTTTCCTCTCTTGAAGACAATATAACACTGCGATGACAATGTGATGGACTGCTGGCATTTTTACTTTCAATTTTGTTTATTTACCGTTGAACTTTGTTTTATTTTAGCCTGGGACAACTGCAGGCAACTTTCAGTTATTGTAAATTGGAAAAAAGAAACACAGTGTTGTTCGTTTTTATTTTGTTACATTGGATTTTCGATGATCTTCGAAAATGTCATTGGAAACATCGATCGTTTCATATTTCTTCATCTTTTTTTTTGTACACCACATTCTTTTCCGTCATTACTCTTGTGCTCTGAATAACTGGAGACAAAAAGTCCGAATTGCCGTTCTCCACTTAGAAACTCAATAATTGTTTGTCGACCTCGCCAACTTTACAGCAGACGAGTCTCTTAATTTGTGATTATATTCTTTCGTTTCTCTTCTCGAACATTTTTCGAATCGTTATGAAAACGTTTTTTCCTTTGTGTTCTTTCGTCTTCCCTATAGAAGTTTCTCACGAAACTTTTTTTACACTTTTTTCATTGGTAAATATACATCTAATCTAGATCTATAACGTTTTGAATTCGAATAATAAGCTATAAATAAGAAAGTGCAATGTTAAAATAATGGCTACACTTTGTGGACGAATAATAAGATCACGAGAATGGAAATTGAAATAAAGGAAAAGAGTCTTGTGCCTAAATTTTAAAGACGTCAAACTCACCCTATTGTCAATCCTTTTGTCGGACAAAAATAAACGTTCAGTCGCATTCGATTAATATTTTTTATTGAGATAATGAAAGAAAAGATATAGTGAAACGTATGATATAATCATTGGCAGTAAATATTGAAAAAAAATATACATATATATACCAAGACCAAATTACTTATTTTTCACCGTTGAATTCTCGTGTATGACATTTAGAAATACAAATATGTCACTTCTTTTAAAGGAAGAAAAAAAAATGATTCAGGGTCAGAGATGTGGTATATTTTATATATCTCGTGCGTGCATATTTTTGATCGAATCGCGTAGCAGTGTCGCTCGATCGTAATTCGTTTAGCATAATTGTCCCATGAGTATGCAAGCCATTGCATGTACGATATGTATGCCCAAGTACGAAGAGTTGCGTGGCAAACGGTATGAAAACGATGGCAAATACCATACACTGAATAACAGCTTTGGTTAGAGCATTTTTTTTTTTTTTTTTTTTCGGCACACACGTATTCATTAATTCTTTTTCTTTCACGTGTAAAACCGCCCTTCGTAAGTCTACTCGCGACTCTCTTTATTCATCTCTTATATACCATTTCATTTAAACTCGACGCATTGCAAAGTATGTGTTATAATGTGGCGTGGCCAATGCACCGAGATATAATGTACGATCGTGACTCGAACGTAAATAACGGAAAAAAGCATGCAAAAGAGACAGACCTTTTTTTTCAAAATTATGAGATACAAAAAGAAAAGTTTAAAGAACTTTACCTTTTTACCTTTAATGTTTTTATTGTTTTACAATTATACGACAAGAATATTGTTTTCTATACTTGAAATTTTCTTTTCATAACCATATTTTTATAAAAATCCAATTTAGATATAATATTTATATGAAGTTTCAAATATTTTTACAACTACTTAATTTGAGGAAAATGAGCTTGAGATGACGAGAACAATTTGGGCTCATACAAATGGCGGAACATTTCAAGAAATGTTCTGAATGTTTAGTTTCAGAACATTTCAAGAAATGTTCTTAAACTAAACGGTAAAATTTCTTAATTTTTTTTGAGTCTTTGTAAAATGTTTCTCTATAATTAAGAGTAAAAAAAAAACGAAAATGTGTCGAAAAGTTTTGAAGTGAGGGCATAAGATGTGGACTTTTCTAATGTTTATCCATAAGAACGTATGTAAATCGATGCAATCTTTAATTGTCAATATCCTAAAAATGGAACAGTGAATTTTTATCAAATTTTATACGTTATTTGATAATAGTATACGCTTAATATTTTTCCAAAATTTAAATAAAATCTATAGAAAAATGTTTTGACGAAATTTAACATGTTTTCAGTTTTATAAATATATCCAATAAGAACAATATAATATTGATTGGAACCTTTCATTTTTATGATAATTGTTTACGAATAAATATTTAGGTAGAATTTTAGCATAAATCTTTTAGCATAAAGCTTGGGTAACGAGAACTGCGTAATTTGGGCTCATGTGCAACCGGAGCGAGAGCACCAAGTTCCTCGATTCACTTGCACTTTCCTTAACGACAATTTCTGGTCGTTGAGCACAAATACTTGTCGAACGAGTACAGTAATACCCTTTATGATATCGAGTATTACTATGTACACAGATAATGTATCCTTCTATATATACTGTCCCGCAGAATTTCTTGCTGCATCGTTATATTCTCGTTGAAAATATTATTATGAGCTTGGTATCAAGAGACGCGATCGTATCCGCCGACACCAATTTACTATATACAATATTAGGTCGCACGTTTTGTACGTATAAACTATGGTTTTTAATAAATTTTAAATTATATCGTAATGCAGATGAAAAATACATGATTTTTTTTTGTTTTTTTTTTTTCCATTGAATACAGTGTTAATGTTTGGCATTTTTTTGTCTTTATTACTGTTCTGGATTAACTAGAATAATTGGCGATTAGTTTGAAAGTGGCCTCGTTTACTAGTATCAGTATGATAATCGTAGATAAATAATGGCCTCGTTGTACAGTGGATAAATGTTTTCTATAGGTCTAGGTAAAATAAAATGAGGATATAAATATCGATTTTTAATTGATAAGAAACCGAAGATTGGATTTTAACCTCATCCGAATTTCACCATTTAAATTAATGTCAAGCCTCGAGACCGGACGAACTTTTTCCTCGGTGCGTGGCTGCATAGTTGCTATTACATGCGTGCAATTTATAAAACGAGTAGCTTGAAGGATAGCCGGTAGCAATAAAATACGTCCTGTGCACCTGAATACGCACGCATATTTACCAAATATCTATATACGTGTGGATATATAGTATAGGTATAAAAAATGTGTATAATATGCTGGCGGGTTGCATATATGTATTTTTTTAAACGGACCGTCGTTAACCCAATTTCATTGCAATTCTCGCGCGGTGAAGTTAACACATTGAGCAGCACGGGTAAATTGCAACGTAATTTCAGCGTGTCCTCTATTAGGGCTCATCAAATGCCACGGTGAGGAGTGGCGCGTATATAGCAACGGATAATTTATAACACCGCGGCAATGTACGAGAAGTGATCAACCTCGAGATACGATCGGGGAGATTGTAAATATCTACGCTCTTATGTGCGTATATATATGTGTACTATATGCACATACATTTGTATATACGATATTTATATATAGTGAACATATACTGTTATATATTGATATAAATATATAAACATATATGCATAGATATATCTTCGCGACACTCGCAGATTTACACGTGCTCGCTGAACTCCTATATAGAGATAAAGCTCACAACTCCTTTCACCTTCTTTCAGCAGAATAATATGCTTAACTACTCATGTATAATTACAATTTAAAATAGAACTATACGAATTTCAGACAATTTTTTTTGTATTTAATACTATTATTATTTATTTA
>JABMBV010008502.1:0-10082 GCA_018906735.1 Mesochorus sp. PSUC_FEM 10030011
TACATATATATACATATAATATAATAGCGAAGCGCGTGCGTTTAAACGTGCCGATTTCACGTATACGCGATCAAAAAAGTAATCACGATTCTTTTTGATGCACTCCGAGTGAGCTCACCCTATTCTATTCCGCGCTGACCCCGATCAATTAATAATATTATTGTTCGCGATATCGACAGACATTGGCCCGACGACGATGACGACGATGTATATTATATAGCGAAAGTTTTCAACAACGGAATTTGATATTGTTTATCATGATTGTTTGGTGTCGAAACTTTGCGAGGCCACAATGAGCACCAACACCCGCATACGCATCTCATTGAAACGAGGAAAGCTCGTTTCGATTCACACGTTAATTTCAGTGTCGCTATATACAATATAAATCTACAAATATACGCGAAATCACGCAAATTTCGAAGGAACAAGAATTCTCGATCGAGAGATACAAAATTATTTTTTTGGCGGACATTTAATTCATTCTACGATTCTACGGGATTTAAAAGTATTGTAAAAGAATTTTATATATGTGTAAAGACACAGATATATGTCCGTGTATGTGTTTTTGAACGGAACGGTGTCAAATCGCGGGGAGCTCGGGCGTCGAAAGCGCAATGCGAATTTAGCACGAGGCCGTGGGGAGAGCTCTTTCCGCGGCAGCCGCTCCCAGAAGCAACATCGTAGCAGCATCATATGAGCGCAGGAGGAAATTGTGCCGTTCACGGTCCTAAGACCTGGCCATATATATATATAATGTGGAGAGCCTAACGGGCCTAATGAAAAATGCCGGCCCGTCGTTTTCGGTCCTGTAAACGCTTCCAACGATGTATGGAAAAGAGAGAGAGACACACACACATACACAGAATGAAGGAACAAAAAACAAAATACGAGAAAGGTGGATGAAAAGTTCACCAAAAAGTGCGAATAAGTGCGTGAGAGGAAGAGAGAGCAGGAAGCACGAGAAGAATAAGCGCCTCTGGAGTTTTACTCGTTGCCTGGATAAAATAACACGTTAATATATTCGCATTAGCTATACATTTATTCATGTTCATTCTGTAACTGTACCTACACACACATATATATATATAAATCAGAAGATTTACGAGAGATGGAGATGAAAAAAGAAGAGAGATCGAGTAGCTTCTATTACCATAACGCTTCCGATGCAGAAGAGGAATTCAGACCATCGCCTTATAATTGTATGTTCGATTTGTACAGTTTTCATTGTAAAGAAATCACTGGCTTCGTTATAGGGTAAGGAATTATATAAAAAAAAGAACTAGGAATAAAAATAAGCCGTAATGGCTGAGAAAATAATAATAATTTTTTGGTTAAGCTTGCAGAATTTTTTTTTTTCGTCGAGTACCGCGTGCTCATCGTTCGCTCAAAATAGAATATATTCATACATATATATTTTTTTTTTTTTTGGTAACCATCGTGCTGTTGCAGCAACGACGAGGGGAATTACAGAAATACTATATATACATAGATTTACGGATGTTAGGCAGAAAGAGAGAAAGAAAAAAAAAAATTGCACATGTGTACCGCCTACTCATCCTGATTACACACGCCCTCACGGATCCATGCGGCATAACATGCGTAGGTGAAGTACGCGAATTTGCAATAAAAAACCATCGCTCATGACGCAGAAAAGCTTTAAATTAATACATATATATATACGCACTATATAGACAATAATTCCCCGTCAAGGGAACCTAGTCAACGTCAAAATACCAATTAAATTTTTTTTTTCAATTTGTAAAATGCTTACAAATATTATTAATACGATATTATTTTATTTATCAAATCGACGATTTTTCTTTTCTTTTTTATTTTAGGTTCTGTTTCAAAGTTGCAGACCAATTTTGAAATTGTAGCCTCATTTGGAATTTTCGAAGCACTGGACAAATCAAAATTTTGGTTTAAATTCAAATGTGCTACTCTTGACCGATATAGATATAATCATTATGAAAAAAAAAATGAGAAACCTTAGAGCAAAATTCATTCAGTCATGCATTGATACATCTCAAGGATTCTATGCAGAATAAAAAAAATATCCATTTTATAGATCAAGTAATAATGTGATAATTGATAATTATATTTGTGGGCATTTTACAATTTTTTTAAAAATAATTTTTCCAAATCGGTATTTGGACGCCGACCGGGTTCCCTTAAAGTAGAAAACGCTCTAATATCCGAAATATTTATTTCTGTGACCTGTTAAATATATAACATAATATAATTGTTATACTCCAATGTGAATGAAGAGCCGTTCGTACGGAAAATTGAATAACAGATATCGCATTGAATTGGTTGGTTATGGGCGAGCATCAGTGTGCGTTCGTTCGAAATTCTCGAGTACTGCACTCTTCCCCCTTCCATCTCGTCTGTTGCCCCGCGCCAGCTGCTGCCCTCTCTCTTTCTCTCTCTCTCTCTCTATGCAACGATGATGCTATGGAGCCAAAAGCGATGCATTTAATTCGCGTGTGCCGATGCTGCAAGTATCGCGCCACGCGCGGATATCGTGAACTGTCGCGAGAAGTAGGCCACGCGGTCCAGAGAGGGCTCGAAGAAGCAAAAGAGAGTCGTCAAGAGGATGCATAGAGAGAGAGGAAGCGGAGAAAAAGAGAGGAGCAGTACGTGTATAGAAACGATACGCGAGCGCTGTTCAAAGCGTGAATTCGTGATCATCGTGTAAATATAATGGACGTAAATGTTACGGTGAAAATATATTGATAAAAAAGAGTTGTAAAACCGGATGCAAAGAAATTATTCATTAATTGCAGAGAAATTATTGGCCGATAAATTATGCCAAATTTTTTTCCAAATCGTCACTCCTGTGCTTGAATTCACTTCCGGGAATCCTCATCGTCTATTTTCTTTCTTTGCTCATCGTTATGTACTTATATCCCGGCTGTACGTACAGATATATGAATATATATGTATTTAAATGCATATATAATATACAAGAGTCGCGTGAAATTACTCGCGTCAGCCACGACATTTGCATGGAAATGCGACGATTCTCATGCTAATATTTCTCTTGAATTATATGTATATATATATCGTACCGCCGAATTATTATTATTATTTTTTTACTTATTTCATATCGAGAGGCTTTATACACTTGTGAATAATGACCAAGCTCCGGCACACACTTGCTTCAAGTTTTCTGGAGCTAAAAAGAACAAAAAAATACATCGCGTGCGTTCAATGCATTTTCACCGAAATGTGCATTTGTCTCCCTGGCAATGTGCTCCAGCAAAAAAAAATGGTAAAAATTTCTATAAGCAGGCATTGGAAAGTTAATGAGGCTGCTTGTGATATGGGCGAACTGTCAATGCACCTGGGTGTTATCCATGATGAACGTCAGTGTATGCAAAATCACTTGGGACAAATTAGTCCACGAACGCGTCCTACCGATCAATACGCCCCATCTTCGATGCAGTTTCCTGCTTACAACAATGGATATAACTGAATACGCTCCAGAATATTTCCCCTAATTAATTTATTGAAAATTATAGTACGAGTGTTGAAAGTAGTTAAAAAAATGACTAGTGATTGAGGGCCCAATTGATCAAAGATCGATTCTCGTTTGAAGCAATTTTCTATTTCGATTCGACACACGAAATGCATGGCATAAATGCATACACGTATAAACAATTTATGCGACGATTTTCGAGCGATATAATATGCCAATTTACTTATTATCATCATTCGCACAAGCACCCAACGTTCGACGCAACTTGAAAGCTTTTGACCCGTGCCCACAGCCATTGCAGCATGATAAAAGCTCAGTAAATGTCCAATAATAGAGAAAGAAAAGGAGAGAAAGTGAGAGAGATGAAAAAGAAATAGATAAACGATCAAATATATATGAAATCGAAAATAATGCTGGCTCGTTGCCATTGAGAAAAAGGCGAACGGACTGTGTATACGCATGTGTACATATTTATACACTAACTCACGATATTTTTGTATCAACACGTCAATTGAAAGTCAACAATCCAGAGAAAAAAAAAGAAAAAAAGCACAAAAATTCCAATGCATTTTTCGAAAAATCGTAATGAAAACTATTTAAAAAAGATTCCACTTTTCATCGCGTAAAAAAAATAACTTCTATACGCAATTTCCGCGGTTTGGAGCTTGCTGCGAACTCACCCCCCTCTTCATTGCCCTCTTTCTCTCTCTTTTTCTCTTTCTAGTTCACCATGTGTTTTTTATGGCACAACTCTCCAAAAGAACACAGCGATCGCTCGTGTGTGGTGCCCAAAGCGCACGTGATTCATGGATTAAAAAAAGAACCTTAAAAAAATCCATTTCGCCTATAACGAGTGCACACTGGCGCAGCAGCAGTTGACGTGCTGCATTTTCACACCACGTGTCTCGTTTTCAATCTCTGTATATGCGTATATATATATACGCGCGAGCATGTGCATATATGAGCAACATATCCCGTTCGCCGCATAGCGTGTTTTAACTAAGTTTTCAATTTTTGTACAATTCATAGCTCACGCACGAGACAAAGAGATTATTCCTCTTTTTTCATGTACGCACAGTTTTACATGTACGCAATTTTTCGTATACGCTTGTTTTCACGTTCTCTTTTTTTTTTATTCTCATATATTTACCTTTGTATACAATGTCATGCATGAAAACTAGGTATCATGTTACAGTGACAAAATCTTCCTCTAATTATTTGATAAAACATGCCGGAAAACAAAAAAATATGTGTAAACATTTTTAAAATAATAATAGCGAAAAAAAGTATATATTTTTTGAAACTACTAGAAAAATTCTTCAATGCAATTAGGAATTTGTAGTCTTTATGTTTTATCTCGAAGATTAGACGCATCGGAATAATAGAGTCGTTATATTAATACTGAAAATTTATGCCAGAAGATGAGGTAGAGATGCTAAAGGAGAAGAAGATGAGAACTTGACGGAATCTCGAGGAATGAACTCTGCCTTGCGGTAAATACTTATACATCAGAGTGCAAAGGGTTTGGTATGTCCGTGGAGAGGAGTTGGAAGAGTGGGAGTATTTTCTGGAAATTACTCTTAGACCCGATTCGCCTCTCTTTCATCCAGGCTTGTTTCGTTCTTGAATTCTGAGCCTTTGAAATTGCGAAGAGAAAGGACGAGAGTGGAGGAGGGGGGAGGATGAGAGGATAGAGAGGGAGGAGAGAGGAGTAGAAAAGTAGGAGGAGTAGAGAAAGGAAGCTGCATCGGAACACGACCACTGTCTCATCGTATTATTTCTCAAGTCTCTACGGGCGAAAAGCAAACACGAGCTGAGAGTTTCGGAGTTTTGAGGAAGAGAGAGAGAGAGAGAAAGAGAAAGAGAGAGAGAAAGAGAGAGAGATAGAGGGAGGGAGGTCTTTGCACCGCTACAACGAACTTTTTTTCTGTCCCACCACTTCTCATGTGCATCACAGCTTTTTGCCGATTTCTTCGTCCTTATTTATTTCTTCTCTATCTTATTTTCCCATGTTTCTTACCCGTTCTTCCGGCGAATCACGAAAAAAGATTTGAAAGAAAAAAAAACAAAGTTACCGATCTCTGAATCGCCTTTTCTCGGTACAAAATGATCTCCCCGCGTCCCCCACGTCTCATAATCATTCTCAGGGCCTCTAACAGCTCCTTCTTCTCTTTTTGAGCGGCGAAACAAGATGAGAGAGGGAGAGACTCGATCATTTTTCTGTCGTTAGGACCAAATCGTGAGTGGCTTGATGCGACGATCTTGCGTCGGTTTCCAGCGCATTCTTCCAGCGAACGAATATCGTTCCTCTTTCTTCTTTTTCCTTTCTCTCGTCGTGACACCAAACCTCAGGCTCACGAACGCCCTCTCTTGCTCGATCTTTTTCTCTCTCTCTCTCTCTCTCTCTCTCTCTTTGCTGCCATCTTTTCGAAGCGATGTGTATATATACGGACGAATAACGATCTCTCGATGCCGCGGTGCACGCGCGGACACATCCACTAATATGCGATTTCTCTCTGGTTTTGTTCGCTTCGTTGGCCAAAATGCTTTGCACACTTCTCCCTCCATTTTGTTCCCATTTGTACGATCCTTTTTTTTTTCTTCCTTTTCTCTTTGCCGAATCGCCGCGACTTTCTATATCGCGCGGCATAGACGCGCCCCCTATGGTGGCATTGGGGAGTGCGTTGGGCTTACATTATTGCATGTATTTGTGTGCAAAAAGCGGCAACAAACACACGCGAGTTGCCAGCAAGATAAAAAAAAAAGCCAATTGCCACAACCCAAAAATCGCGAGTGTGATTCGACGACGAGATTACCCAAATTATCCGTTGCCTCGAGTACCTCGATGACGAGGTCGAGCTCACGCACGAAAAATCCTCAGCTCTAAAATTATTGCTATCCCAATAAACTGATGTACACTTTTTATGGTGCTGGGTTTGCGCGACAAGCTGCACCCATATACGCGTGCGGGATGCACGCGAAGATATTTCGCCGCATGAAATAGAATCGTTGCGGGGTGTCGAGTGACCAAAAAAATAAACCGGTTTTGAAGTGCCAGAAGGTGGATAGAGGACATAGTACGAGAAACGGATGCTGGCCAACGATCATGTTCCAATAATATCGGTTTGATCAAGGTGGAAAAACCATTTTAACCTTTTATATATATATATCCGTTTTTGTAATTCAATAATGGCGTATAATCGTCAAAATATTTTTTTTATACATTTGACAATAATAATACAGGGATTCTCCAATGTATTATCCTCAAAATTTCACAACAAAATAACATAAACACGTATTAATTTTTCTCTTCCAATTGAATTATCTTTCAATCGAAAATTTTCAATGACGATTATTTGCGCAATGATGAAAATCCGCGATCATTTCCCCCAAAAGCCATGAACGGTAACTGTCGAATTTCCGACCGCAAATATCTTTGCATCAATTTCATAGGGCGATGCCCGAGCACGATATATCCTCTGGTGTATAGTTCTCCGTACGTTTATATATGGATCCTCCAATCCGGAATACTGGTCTCTTTACATGAGCTAAACCCCCCCCCCCCGCCCCCCTCCGTGAGCCCACGAGCGTGCATTGACCGATTATCGAGATGAGAAATTCATTCGGATGACCGAATTCAATCCTATATATATCCGGTTACTGGTTTCCTGCACAGACATATCAGATTATTGAGTCGCAGCTTTCAAAACACCTACACGCGAATCAAAACATAGATAATCTCGATATATACTCTGCGGGCGTGTATCTCGTGACTGGGCATCCAGCGTAATCGGTTTTCACCATAAGTTTTCTATCGTTTCTTCGCAATATATAGAGATATATGCCTCTTGAAAATAAGCTTCGGATCTACAGTCGACATTTACGAACAAACGAGATTCTAAAGCCCGTGTGAGTGGCTTTGATCCGAAAAGGAAAAAAAAAAAGAAAATATCGGTTTTCCCAAAAGTGACACACGCTCTATGGTCCTCGCGCGGACACAAAAGTCAAAAAAAAAAAAAACGAAATGAGCGAATTAACGAAAGTATTGAGGGAACAAGATAATGTCGTAACACCTGGTCCCTTTCAGGGGCCTCGATCTTCTCATCTCAGCACGCGGTTATCTCACTATTGTACGACACGACGCGCCATTCTTTCTAAACGTGAAAAACACCGCAAAAGTTTTTGGCCTCGTATATACGCATTCACTTATATACATCATGTATAGTATAAAAACGAAACAAAATTGCGTGATGTTTTGGTGAAACGAAAAAGAGCGAGATGCGCACAAAACACAAGATTCAAAGACGAAAAGCGTTTATTCCGTTGACTCTTGGGCATTGTGTGTAATGTGTATGTTTCATGTACAAAGATCTTTCTCTCTCTCTCTCTCTTTCTCTCGTTTCTTAGAGTCTTCGAATAGCCTGCGGTCCTTCGCGCAGCATCGTGACCGCAGAGTCGAGTTTGGTCGTCCTTCTTTCCTCTTTGCTTATTCCACCAAGTCCATTCGTCCATCTGTCCGCGTGCGTAATTTCGGGTCCGCGGGGTGGCTGACCCGAAGCCAGGGGTCGTTGCACCCGCAGCCAGAAAGAGAAGCAGGCAAGGCCCGCTTTCATCCCCTCTCCGGATCGTCACGTTCGCGATCGGTTCTGCTGTTGGTGGTGATGCTGCTGCTGCTGGTCAAGCGCTTACAGACCTAAACCTCTTCGTTGCCCATTGCACGTGTGTATGTGTGTGCGTGTGTTTGGTCCACCATTTTTATCTTTCTCTCTTTTCCCTCTCTCTACTCATTCTCCTCTGCATTCTCGCTCGCTCCTCGTGTGTAACAGCAAAATGCTTAAGAGTGCCCGGAAGGTTCTTTGACTCTGCGCTGTACAAGCTCTCTCTATATATCCCATATAGACATCGAGCGTGCTCTTATACGTATATATACTCACAGATATCTACATCTAATAGTACACGAAGCAGCTCGCATATATAAACTGCGAAGGCTCTCTTTCTCTCTCTCGAGACCACACGAGAGCAACGACGAATGGGGAGCCTCCTGCTGCAAGCAGCCTCCCTGCATCCTCGCGCTCACATACGAAAAAATATACTCATATACCCGCCCGAACGAACGAAAAAAAATTATAGTTATTTACCGCTGGCCTCCTCTCGTGGATAGTCAGTTATTTCGCGGTAGTTGTTCCCCCCACCACGAACCATCAGCATCTTTCGTTCAAAACCACCTCCTCCCCTATATCTCAGCTTCTTCTCCTGCTGCAGCGCGCGTTCGCATCTCGCTCTATCTTCTTGATACAAATTTCTTTTTCTAGCGTTTCTTCCTTCCTTTTTTTTCTGTTTCTCGTCTTTCCATTATACTTATCTCCTTTATATGCTCTCTCTCTCTCTCTCTCTCTCTCTCTCTCTCTTCATTTTTCCTCTCACTTCACACGGTTATATCGTGGATTCACGTGTTATATATATATATATAGAGTTTACTTAATCTCTAAGACTCTCGCGAGTAGTACGTACGAGCAGCATCAACTTCTTATATTTCTTTCTCTCGAGAAGGCGACGAAGAGAAGCTCCTCTGTGGAGCTTGCGAACCAGGATTGAGAATCGCATATACGCGGAAGATCCAAACGACCCGATCGCGCGCGAAGGGCGGGAGAGAAAAGAGGAGGTATAGAGTGAGAAAGAGAGAAAGAGAAAGAGGCTTGATGCTTGTTGCTGATGTCGTTATACCGTAGCTATACGAGCGGAATGGGACTTCTTTCACCAGACGAGAATTTGCGACACGATAAGTATCGTTCGGCGTCGCTCGGCATTCCACCTCTACCTGGTATATATATTATTATACCGGTCCGTTCGCCCCGCGTCCTCCTCTTTCTCCTTCTCCTCCTCTCTTCCTTTTTATTCTTCCCTTATAACCGTTCATCGCGTCACTCCCTCTCTTGGCATAATGTTATGGAAATTATGATTTTTGGACCTGGGGATTTGCCGCATGTCGCCGAGCGACAGCAGCGCGCTCACTTGCAAACGTTTATATATATATATATGCTTTATACATACATTTATATATATCGAAGCTGCAGCTCCGCTTCGCTTCCTTCTACGTGATTATTATTGCAATTCTGTGAACCGGAAATGTACATTATTTTCTTTAGCTTCGCTGATACAAATTCTATGATTATACGCGATTCTCGTCAATGCGCCCAATGCCGATAGTCGCAATCCTATATATATTTGATCGGAAAATATTACGATATTCAATCGCGAATATACCGCGAATTTATAATTTCACAAATTTATTAATACATCTCATGCATATGTATTATAATTTTATATCCAATATCATTAATCGTGATAATTTACTCGCAAATCATTTATATAATTTTATTCGATGTATGAAGTACATAGTGAAATTAACGAAATTGAATATAAAATCGAATAAAATAATGAATAGAGCTATGTCTGTAAAATCATTGTAATTATTCAATAAAAACGAATATATTAAACATGTTTTTCTTTTTTTTTTCTTACTGCCTCATGTCCAACAATAACTCAGTGTGCAGTCCGTTGCATATTTAAGTTTATATAAATATACTATCTGTATATATAT
>JABMBV010008513.1:0-10074 GCA_018906735.1 Mesochorus sp. PSUC_FEM 10030011
TTTTTTATATTTTATATTTTTTATTAATTATCTTTATCGATTTTTAATATTACAATATTAAATCACGGGTCAATAATACATCGCGACATGTTGATTCTGAAAAAAATGGTTTTATCGTAAAATAATCTTGTTGAAAGTTCACCAACGATGTTTATCATTTTTGGAGCAGAGAATTGATTTTAAAGTATTAAAGATTTGAGCGATACACGTGTTTAGTGGGCTTCGAAAAAATCTCAAGTGAAAAGCCGTTACTATACCGGCGCGGTACGCTTTCTCGTGCGAGTAACTTTTTGTTCGTTCTCGTATAATCTCAGGCATTATTGTCAACCCTTCGTAAAATTTAGTAATTATGATTCGTTTAAAGTCACCGCGATATCGAAACACGATAGTTTCGAGCAATACGAGATTGCGCACATGTGTATGAAAGCAGACTAATAGCGAGACCATATAATGATGAATACCGGTGTAAATACAAACGAGACGCGAATTCTTATCGCGATGATTCGATGAGTTGTTCGGCGATCGGCGAGCTTTTGTGCGCCGTTTCGCATCTTAAAATATCTCGAGACAATGTCGATACTCGAGCAATGAAAGGGACCGGAGAGTCATCGAAGCGGGCCCTCGTGCGCTCATCGATATACGTATACGTACGAAATGTCCTTTGGAAGGATGATCGTAATCTCTGGCAGACGCGCAATTATCCATCTAGTTATGGGGACGTATAATTATCCTTAATTGTCTTTCAAACGTGTGTGATACATTCGGATTGATGATTTTGGTAGAATATCTCGCGCCGCGCTTTGACCGATTGAAATTTCGGTCGAGCGGAATTGCCTCTTTTCTCACGCTTCATACCGTTGTCCCGCGGTGACACGCGATGCCGTATACTGAAGAGCAGAGAGACACACTATACGAGACACATTCTTCGTCATCCTCAGCATCGAAGCCGAGCAGTCTTATTCTCACCCGTTTATTTTCCCTTCCTTCGTCATACTTTTTTGCTTCCCGCGGCTCCCTCTCGTCGGCGGACAATTCTTTTTCAATCAACGCAACGACAAAGTTTATGCTACGCGAATGGTGAAGCGCATTCACGCGGTGCGGAGATCGCGGATACACAACGGTCGTGAACGAGAAGACTTGGCTTAACTCGTATACCGGAATGGGGGATGAAGAGGGTTCTCCACTTCGTATTTAATACTCGAGCGAAGGAAGCCGCGGCAGAAGCTTTCTCGCTCATTGTCCGTCCGTTAGACGGACCAAGGCAACGTCTCTTTTCTCTCCCTCGTTCACATCTTCTTCCTCATTCTCGGCGGGGCTTCTTTTTCACCCGCTTCCTTTCTCTTTCGCCTCTTTTTCTTCCACTTCATCTTCTATCTATCAAGTGTCCTGGACCGACAACCTGCTGTAATACACCGTAGCACCGAACCTCGTACGCAGTTCCTTCCCTCTCTCTCTCTCTCTCTCTCTCTCTCTCTCTCTCCTTCCTCCTCTTCTTCTTTCTTCTGGTTCGAAAACGTTTCTCGGAAACCCGAAAAGCGAAACACGAGCCGCTGTCTGCCAGGCCCGCGGGCCTCAGCGGCGGCTTGTGTGACACTGGAGAGCCTCTCTTGGCCGTTTCACCATCGTTCTCGCAGTTCTTCCTCTCTCTTTCTATCCAGTTCCTTCTTCCTCGCTTTACCCATCTCTCGCCCCCTATGAACCCCCATAAACTCCCTCTGTATGCCCTTGCATCCCCAAATTTCTTACTTCAATGCACTTCCTACGCAGCTCCATTCGTTTGTTCGACTGTGAAATTACGCAAATCGGACTGTACCATCTCGGAAGATACGGCAGACTCGTATGGAATCATTTATATATGGATTCAATAATCGCGCGGTATTCTTTTTGCGTTTCATCAAATGTTCTCCAGAAGTTCCTCCAAGACGATACGAACGTATTCGATTCGATTGATTTGATATCTCCAAGGTTTTCTATACTTACTTATATTTCAAGGTGAAATTTATTCTCCCAGCCTTGCTGCGCGGTCTCAACTTCTTATTCCCATTCTCTTATATTTCCCTTGGAAACCACCCAGATGTTCGTTCAGCTCTGATATATATTCTATAGGTTAAATAGTTGTCATCGCGGGAGCTCTCGATCCTCGTCATGCCCTCCCTGCTTATTTTTTCTTTATCCTCCCTCCCGTTTTAAAAGGTTTTTTTTTTATATTCTAACGTCGTCATCGCGTTGTCTTCACGATTTCGTTAGCCATTTTTTGATGGTATCGAGTTTCATTTGACGGGCCGAAAGCAACGTCTTAATAATCGAGCAAGAACGATGATTTTATTAGGTATCGAGATGAATTTCATCAATACTTTGTATACGCGGTGTGCGATAATCGCTCTACATTGTTGCGAGAGGCTCGACGGGTGTGATGACGAGGAAAGAATTTCCAGACGCCTGAGAAACACGAGAAAGATACACGCGTACCCGCACAGTTTTGACAAGAAATTCTCGCACCAGTGGATATAGATTCAATCTATATATACTATATACATAGACCAGTGGAGAAAATTAAAGGGTTTAAAAAAATTGGAGCTTGAAATCTCTAATATTGACATTTTGGGTGTGAAATTGTTTATCTCTTACGGCTACCTCGAGTAATATTTATTTTATTCGAATAATTAATCAATTTGGCAGAGAAACAAAATTTGTTTCATATTTTTTAAACCGAAAGAAATCGACAGTCATTCTCCAATTGAATTTGAGAAATACGCACGTAACTTGAATCGAATAAATTAATTATGATTCAGAAAAAATAAATAAATTTTTTGCCAAATATTGAGTATAGTGCTTAAATATAATTTAAAAAATTCTAAAATTACGACAAATATTTTTTATTCGTTCCTCTTCAACGTAATCACGCGGTATTATATCTATTCGGTTTTTATTTCAGTGGCACAGTTGATGCGCTATCTATACATTCCATTTCGTGTAAAGGCATCAACTTTGTGCCAGAGGGAAAGCAAAAGAAAAAAAAATAAATAAACGTAGTCAAGTACCTAAACAAATATGCGATTGTACGTTTTATATTGTCGTTTACTCACGTCTGCGAGCACGAAAAACTTGAATTTCTTTTCTCCTCCACGGGAGAATGCATTACGATGGTATACCGAGCTCTTTTTTTGCTGGCCAAAGCAGCGCGACGGGAGAATGGCTATCGCGATATAATTATTACCCATCGCTCAGAGAGGCAAAGTGTGGAATAAAAAGTGTGTAAAATTACGAGTGTGACTCGCGGCGTAATACCACCGAGAAAAAAAGTGTATATCTTTAACGGTGTGTGCGTCATGTGCGCGGTGGCTCTAAGATACGACCTGAGGGTTTCCACAAAACGATAAGAACCCGAGCGATAAGTGGAAGCCAACTCTCTCTCTCTCTCTCTCTCTCTCTCTCTCTCGCTGGAGTCTCGCGTCGTCTGTTCGTATTTATGTCACACAGGTATAAATGAGAGAGTCTTATTTTATTGCATTATTCTATTGAAAAATCTTTGATTAATTTTTTGGATTTAAACGATAATGAGTCGTCTCCGAAAAGACGACGTCGTGGCAGGTTACAGAGTGTGTGGGGGGTTCGATCGCGCGACAAAGATTACTTGATGATTCTTCGTCACGTCGCAAAATACCTGCGCGTTCGTGGGCTCGGACGATCGTTCGTCCGCTCGGAATTGTTAGATATCCGATAAGTATATACGTATAGCCAAGAGAGAGAGAAACGAGACCTCCGACAGTCTTTTTTTCTCTTTCGCAATCACATCGATAGTCAATTAGGCGTACTCGTTTGGACTACGCAAGTTCGCGTTCAGTCAATGATCACCGCGTAATCACAGAAGTAATGCGCAATTTTCTCCTACCCTTCCGTAATCTCCATTCGGGCGTGACATCTCCCGCGGACGATGTTTCGCGGTCGCGAGACAAGTGTATAAGAGAGGGAGGAATGCGAAAAAGCTTGTACAGAAGAGAGGGAAGAGGGGAAAAAGAGGCAAAAATCGAGAACAGAATTGAAAGACTCTCTGCGGAGATTGTCTCGCCTGCTGCTGCTGCTGCTGCTGCTGCTGCTGTTGTTGCATGTGTGCAGGAAAAAAATCTCGCAAGCACAAGCCACGCGGGATGTTTCTTAGAAGCTAATGGCCTCCTGTAGCCGGTTGCGCGCGACTATAACCAGCAACTAATAAGAATTATCCCTCTCTCTCTCTCTCTTCCTCCCGTAACTAGATTAACCAGAATTCAAGACGCACCTTCGAGAATCGAGTACTCCCGGTGGATTCCACAACGAGATGATAATACGGTTCATACCATATTTATGTCGCGACACTTTGCAATGCAGATGAATGCACAGTCAATGGACTGAAAAAAACCGTTATCTCGCAAAGTGAAATAGATCGTTTGGAAAATGTATTTTAAATTCATCGGGTCGAGCTTCAAATGGGATCGTTGATCCAGTCAAGTTTTTGCATAATTTGTTTTATTCGTATAAATTTTGGTGCAATTCCAACAAGTTTGTTTAAATTTCAAAATAAATGCACATCGTAGTCAGAACTTGAGGTACATAAAAATGTTGTTTTTCGTATATTATTCCGAAAACAGTTGATTACAATGGAATGCGTTTCGTCGAGAGGGTTCGGGGGTTTGGTCGACGAGCAAAAGCTTCTTACGACGCTCGTAATCGACCGAGAGAAAAAGATCCAAAGGATCTTTCTCCATTCTCGACGCGCCTCCCGCGTAGCTATAGATCCGAGATAAAGAGGCCGCGGTGCGCCCGCTGAGCGCCAAACTCCCATCACGGGATATATAACAACCGCGGGAGAAGAGAGGAGGAAAAGAGAAGAGTTTAAACCCATGAGCTGCTCAATGATTGACCAAAGTTGGATCCAAGGAAGAAGCGCAGTTATTGGCATGGTTGGGTCTCCAAGATATGGCAGATAGGAAGAAGGGGGAGGGGGAGAATTTCACTACGCGGAAACTGACAATCGCTAGCGCGCAGGTTTATACCATTAACTGTATTACTGGTTATATAGCCACGATCTCGTCGACACTGATGACGTTGCCGCCACGGCCCTTTAACTTGCGAGCTCTGGATCGCCGCGATGCCCGCGCGGAAATTGAGGTGGTTAAAGGGGCAGGATCGGCCTGTCTTCGTATATACATATTCCGTGGCCTCCAGGCGCGACTATACCGCCAACTATATATATATATATATATATACCGCCAGGCCAGAAATTAAATGGTAACCCCGTTGTTCGAGGATATTAGGCCGATCGCGAGGATCATATAAAATACTCCTGCGAAGGAGGCCCGGCTCTGAGATCGAGAATTTTTTGGATGAACGCTGAAAGATGTAATGAGAATAACGAAAGAGTCGAGCTGAGAAAGGGAGGCCTCCGTAACAGAATTCCGCGGTTATATTATGTTCGACGATCGGTAATCCAAGTACATTTATCGGGTATAATTACCGTTCATTATATTTTCACGATCGATCGTGCGGGCTCGCATCCAAGTTTCAAACCTCCCATACATTTTTTTCACACCTTGGTATAAAATTGGATCGAAGAATTCAAAATTATCGCACTATAAATGTCCACTGCTTTTATTTTCGCATCAATTGGTCCTATCTCTAAATTGTGTCCCGCTAATAACAATTATCTCGATGCCGAAGAAACGCTGCGTAGACTGAAAGTATGTGGCGAACTTGCGGGTATTGTATTTAACATTTAAAAAAATAATAATAAACAAAACTGCAATCGCGCGATCGCGATATTTCGCCGGGAGTCGCGGAGTATGTACTCGTCGAACAATTATCTTGAGCATTAGACGATGATATCGTAAATTTTTTCCTCTCAATTCAAGATCAAGATCGCGGTTGAATAAAAAAATAAACAAATTAAAAGAACCGCGCACTCGTTGCACCATGTTGGACGGAATGAATTCCGAGCAGTAACAGCAGGACCCGTTTGGTAGTCGTGAAGCGCTTTCGCAGGTACAATCTCGAATCCTCGAAGAGCGCGATGATTTCTAATTATAGAACAGCCCGAGAAAGAAAGAACGAGAGAGAGAGAGAGAGACAGAATGATCCTTGCAAGTTGTACAAGATCAGTGAACCGTGAAAACCGGTGCAAGTGCAAAAAGTAACAAGTTGTTAAAAAGCTCGCTCCATATTTCAATTATATTAATTTGCAGCTTGATTCATTATTACCACGATAACAATTTTGTTTTGTTTTTTTTTTATTTAAAAAAAAACCATCATTTGAATTTCTATCTCTTTCTTCACTCGATTCATAAATTCGCTCATACAGAAATAGAGATTATTTTCTTAAAATTGAATGTTACTAAAAGAATAGCTATAGTTGCGCGTTGATTAGCAAGAGTATAAAAATACAAGTTCGTTAAAAAACATATTTAAGGAATTACTGCATAGAATTTTGAGGATAGGCAAATAACCTGTAAATGTCGATATTTTTATTATTTTTTCTTATATGAACGCGAATGAGAATAAATAAAAATGATAAACAATATTTTTGAAAAAGTGAAATGAACGTCGAGACTATCCTCGGTGGACTGTATAATAAGTATAAATTGCGCGATAGAATGAGCGTAGAAGAATAAGGTGTAAAAGTAAATTGCAAGGGCGCGAGACTCGCGAGCCGCCAGGATGTTTCGGTGCGCGCACACGCGCGGACTCGTAATGGAATTGCGGCATGCGAAAGTATGGAATAAGAAGAACGCGGGGGCGAGAGAGAGAAAATAAAAGCAACTCGCGCACCAGCAGCGGGGAATGTTTGCAGACTATACGTCGAGACGTTGCACGGACGCAGCGGGCGTCGTTGCACTCGAGCCTTCATGCAAACGAGACTTTTGCCGTTGCGTATGGCTGCTGTCTGCGTTTTGCCGTGACGCTGCGCGCGAGAGAGCCTCTCGTGATCTGAAATCCGAAATGAGCGCCCCGTATGCCGCCGCCAGGAAAACGCTTGTTCTTTTATCCGCCAGACGCTCGTCTCCCCCGCCTCTTCCTCGCATCCTCCTTCAAAATCGTCTCCGATTTAGCCAATACCCAACATTATTTCCTGCTGCGTCAACGGACACTCTTGTATCCGTTTACGAAAACAAAATAACCGAGCTGAAAATCCGTGCGCGTGACTGCGATTAAACGATATCTTTTTATCTCTTTTCTATTGACGCATCATTTATTTCAACTGCTCAAAATTAGTCACAATATTTATATAAATTTACCAAAATTCTCAAAAACAATTCGCTGTCACGGTAAAAATATTATTTCTAATTTTTTAAAATTATATTTTATTGTCATAGTGTATTTTCATCACGATAATACAAGTTATCAAGTAGACACAGTGATTTTATGTTGAATAATAAAAAAATGAAAGAAATAAAAAATATATAGTCCAACTTATTATCGGCTCTTTAAATTATCCATTTTTTGAAAAATGATTTTGGTATTTCGGAAGATTACGAAAGAAAAGAATAATCGATCGCGCGAGCTCCTCTCGTCCTACTCTTTTTATACATCTGCGGCTGGTCTTTTATCGCGCACGGTTTCGGGATCCTGTGGCTGTGATGTTTATTGTACACCAACAGAACACACACACATATCCCTATGATATTTGTACGTGGTTCCACCAACTCGAGTGCGGTATTCGCGTGCATGCCTCAAAAACCTTGGCTGTAAGTTGAAGGCCGCGCACATCTCTCGATCTCGTTTCCTCTCTCGTTCTTTCTCTTTGATACACTCGATTGGGAGGGAGCGAGAAAGGATGTGAAAGCACACAGCGACAACTCGCGTCCCGTTTCGTGGGAGAACGCGTTGAATTCTTCGTCCTTCTCCTCCTCTTCTTCTTCTTCTTCTTCTTCTTCTTCTTCATCTCGTTCGCTTGGGTACTCTGTTTCCGAGCTGCTTGATCGCCCTCGGGGTCCCCTCGATCGTTCAAGTAAGCGCGCAGGACCTTTTTCGCATACCAGACGCCACACTCAATGAACTCGAAGAGCGAAAACTTGGAAGAGGGGAAGCGGCTGAGCAGGAAGAAAACGTTGCCAAGGGAGTGTTAATGAACCAGCAAACCCTCCGGTTTTCTCTGTCTCTTTCTCTTCATCTTTCACGTTCGTCCCCATCCTGCGCCTCTTTATCGATACCTCGCGACGTTACACTTGTTTTTTTTTCTTCCTCTTCTTGTTCGGATTATGCGCACGAGTCCTGCTCGCGCGCGGCAAATTATTTTACCTTTTGATTATCGTATATGGCGTCTCTCGCGTCTCTTCCATCTCCAACCGCAATCATTGTCTATACTCGTATTATTCCTTTTCGGAATATCTCTTCGGGACGATGCGTCTTCCCATTCCTTTTTTTCTCCCCTTTATATGATACTATATGCATACAAATTCTTACGTGAGCTATACATGAACGAGAGCGCATTGAAAGTTTGACACGCGGGATAGCAGCACCTGCGAAACGATCTCTTATTATTAACAAGCCAAAATAACTGCAAGAGAAAGAGATCGAGGGATGCGAGGAGGAAGCGCGGTGACCACACCGTCATCGCGATCACCGCCGCTGCGGTTTATCTTGATTCTCATTAAAAATTTTCTTCGAACGTTAATTTCGTGCCGTATATGAAGTGCCACTATTTGTCAACAACTGAAATCGCTTTCGATTATATATAATCGAAATATATATAAATTTATCTAATTTGAATATAAATTAATCTAATTTGAAATATTTAATTCTTAGTGATTTTTTTTAGTTACTTGGATCGAATGATTTCCGTTGTAGCTTCTTTGAAATCTCAACTGATGAATCAGCCAGCCTACATTTGTAATTCCAATCTTATTTCGCATTACCTTTATTTTACGAGTATCCCTTTATACCTCGCGATGGTCTGTAATATCGTTGCGACGTTGTTTAAACACGCGCGCAATCGGAGCTAAAAACACCCTTCGCGATTCGAGGGAGACCGAATATCGGAAGACCGCACGTGTATATACGCGCACTTTTGTCCGATTCATCTGGTATAAAGTCTGGTCAGATATGCTTTATTGCGTGAGAATGTAACCGAATTTACACACACAGGCGCGGTTTCTCCCGCGTATATGGAGTAACGGAATACACACATGTAATACGACGTCTATGGTGTGTCCCTCCGATCCGATGGTTCAAGCGATTCAAGACTTTGGGAGCAAGAACTCGGTCCATTAGTCTCTGATCTGTTGCCGCAAGAAAAATCTCTCGTCTCGTAACCGCGAGCTGCTCGAAGAGAGACCCGAACGCGCCTATAAGTGTATACATATATATAATACAGTCGAACTCGTCTATTTTCAACTCCGCTATTTTTAACTGATTTCAATATATTTTCAATTTTTCAATTATCAATAGACACACGATATTTTATATACTATTATATACAATATTTTCAACGCACAACTTATCCCGCCTTATCGCTCTACAACCGATGATAATTTCATCAAGTTGTTGATTGTTTTAGAAAATCATTAGCCAAATCATTAAATCATTAATATTGTATTGTACATATTTTTAACAATTTTTCTGCGAAATTTCAATTCAATTCACCACGTATTTAAGTAAAATTGCAACTTTTCTATGATGTGTTTCTTACGGAAGGAAAGAAAAATATGGAAAAAAAATCATTTTATCATTTTATAGGAATATCATTCTATCAAATTGAGAAAAAGAAAATAATCATAATTGACTGTAGTTTGGAAAAATTATTTATTATTAAAAATACAAATAATTAAAGTCACTTTATTTAACGAAAATTATCATTAAAAATATTTTTCACATCTATTGAAATATTTAAAATTCAATACCTATATACATTAAAGTTCTTTGAAACAAATTGATATTCGAGTTTCTAAAACAAAGTGTCTTTTCAACTATTCAGAACCTCCTTAAATATATTACGAAGAATTGAACGATACATGACTATCGTCCATGGTATCGGCAAGTTAAAATTACGCGAGTTTGACTGTCTATATATAATATACTCGATTCTTCATTTTATATACTATATAT
>JABMBV010008524.1:0-10074 GCA_018906735.1 Mesochorus sp. PSUC_FEM 10030011
CCCAAAAGAATATTGTCCTGATCAAATTTCGATTATTTTTCTTATTATCATTTTGTTAATTTATAAGAAAAGATCGAGATAGTATACAAAAATTATGACTTTTAAAGTTTGTATACATTTTTCGACTTTCCTTTACAAAGACACCGGAAGAATTCATGTGAAACCATACAAACCTAAACCAAAAAATTCGCACAACATTGATTTTTTTTTAACTTCCCCTACGGTGCGTATAATAACACACTAAAATTAATCGTAACCGAATAAATGGTTTATAGACTAATTTCGAATTTTGAGTGAAATTTGCAAAGTTCGAAATCGCGGAATTTTTTCAAGCCATCTTCAATATTCCATTTTGAATTTTTAAAATCTGAATTCAGATTCGTGATCGCAGTGATCTAAAAAATACCTCAAAAATATATGCTGCAAAGCGTTAATAAAAATTTTTATACAAAAATACCATGCAAATTTGAGACCTTTGTGAGAATTGTACCAAAAATGTTTTTTTTTCATGCGAACTTTGTTCTTACAATTACGAACAAAACAAAATAAAAAATTACTAAATCAGTCTAGCCGTTCTCAAGTGATGAATCATCAATATTTGAAAAAACAATTTACAGAGAAAATGTTCTGTTGGCAAGTAAACGACAATAAAAATTTGTTCATTACATTTGAATAATATACATTTTTTTACTTTTCGATGAATAAGACCTCAATGTGTATAATAATAAAAAAATTCATACAATAAACACGCAATGTTAAATTATGAAATTTTAACCCTTTCAGCCCCCGTGGTTTCGATCGAAACCACTTTTGCGTTCGAACGTTTATAACTTGGTTAAAAAACAATTTATTTTTTTATTTCTAAACGCCAACAGCTCACAAATTTATTCTACTTTGCAAAAAAAATTATAGTGCAAAAAATTAATAACAATTTTGTACCTACAACAATATGAACAAATGAATGTTTTTGGTAAGAATTTCAAAAAAATTGCAATTAATCGAATTACGTGGAGCTAAAAGATCAATATCAGATTTTTTAAATTAAAAATGGGGGTTTTTGAGGGTCACTGATTACGAATCCAATGTCAGATTTTCAAAATTCAAAATGGCAGTTGGACCAATTTTTACATAAGTCATCCATTGTATATACTTGATCCCCCATTAAAAATTTTGAAAATTTGACATCAGATTCGTAATCTGCGATCTCAAAAAAAATCACAAAAATCCCATGCATCAAATTTCAGGCCAATTGGATCAATTTCAAATAAGTCATCCGCCATATTGGATCCACTATTTTGAATTTGAAAAATATAACATCGGATTCGTAATTAGCGAACCCAAAAACCTTAAAACACAGAATATGATGATAATTGCGTTAATTAAAAAAAATCAGGACTGAAAGGGTTAAACAATTGGTGTACATATCCTTATAATTTTTTTAAGATATCTATAGAACATTCTTAGATATATAGATGTATGCATGTATTTCCTTGTCACTTCTACAGATGCTCCTTTGTGATATTTTGTTGTTGTTGTTTTGTATAAAAGAAAAAATGTGAGAAATTGTAAAATTAAGTCTTTGTTTCTCAAGGTTTTTACCATTTACGATTACCTTTGTACAAATTGAAAATTTGTATTATTTTTATCAAGTTTTACCACGTTTTTTATACATAAAATAAAAATATTTCATCGTGTATCGATCGATTACTTGTCGTCGGTTGAGAGCGTGAGAGGAGATCGAGTCTTACTTACCTGCTGCGCCACGAAAAAAAAATGGTAAGTCTGTGAAGAGCATCCTCGAACTGTCGTCGGTACGATAAAAATCCTTTTTTTTTACACTTTTTTTACTATTACCGACGGAATCTTACGATCATTGGCCAACAGACGATCAATACGGATTTTTTTTAAAGACCATTACTCGAGTTTGACCGCGCCGATTCGATGGCACGAATTTCGAATGATTAATCGACGAAAACTATTTTTGTCATTTTTTTCCCAGAAATTGACAATTTCTTTTTTAAGCAAATTATTTGTAAGAGTTCAGTCTAAATTCGTATTTTTTAATCTTTTTTATGGATTATCGTCTGAAGAAAGACCACACAATGACAAATATAGACTCCGCGAAGAAAATATCGCCTCGGGGTAGGCAGATAGAAGAAAGCCTTGACATTTTAGACGTTCCCATCCTACCACCGTGTCTTTGTCATCTTCGTTCAACGTTCCAAAGCGAAGGTGCTCCTGTTATTGCGAGTACAGAAGGATTTCTCAGAACTCGATGAATGCGATAGAGAAAATTTTGAATAATCAATAGCATATTTGATCTTCAGAGGCTTGTCAGAATTTATGCAGTTGAAAAAAATTGATTCAATAGGAAATCGCAGTCTTTGGCGAGGACAAGGCTCTCGTTTGTCGCATTCTCTCATAAACGATAAAATACATCGAATAATCATATTTTAACACGCGTTATTGAAGTAATCGCCTTGTTTATGGATCGCGAATACATAAAATACTAACATACGTAGATTTATAACTTTCCTTACGCGAAGAAATTCTCCATTTATGGGCAAACCCATACCTGCTGTTAATTACGACATACGGAAATCGTTTTATTATTCTTTATTCTTCTATCTGCTATTCTTTAAGGTAGTTCTATTGTAACGCTAAAATCGAAAAATTGTTTTTTCAGTTTTACACACATGCAAAATGATTAAGAAAAATTGTTGCAAATTGACTAAACAACATAATCCAAATTCAAGATCGTTCAAGGCCATAGGTACTTGCTGTATAATTACGAAAATTGCGAACATTTTTTTCTTAAGATTTTTTTGAATAACTAAAGTAATCTTCTATGATATGTTGCATAAAAATAAATGTAAATTTTTAGAAAGCTTCACCATGTAGAAGCCAAGATATTTATTGATGAAAATGCAATTTTTCACACGTTCCAATGAAAGACTACCGAAAATTGTGTTTTTTCACCAATAAATATCTCAACTTTCATGTGGTTAAACATTCCAAAATTTATTACATATTACACATACATATGATATCAAAGAAGATATATCTAAATTTTCAACAACATTTTAAGAAAACGATAAAACGATAGAACTACCTTAAGTTAAAATTACTATAAATCGACGAAAAAATATATATAGATGTTTTTTTTTCTTTCTCCAAGACTAATTGTAAACGCTTACACAATCGAGAAAAACCAAGACCACGTGTGTGAACGCCGGTCGCTTTTCAGGCGACATTGTTCGTTTCTCCAGCCACGTCGTTGAAACTATTCGGGTACAAGTGCCGGAACATTTATCGAGCTTTCTTTCGGGCATAACTTGCATTGGGACATTTTTTATATATTCGGTTCTCGAGAGAACCTCTTTTTCGTACCTAATTAATTCATTAATAAATATAATTAAGTTTTTTCTCGACAAATTCTTCTCTTTCCCTTAATCTCGTTCCATCCAACACCAGATCCCTTCACAAACACATAACTTATGATAAAAAAAATTTTTTTTTTAGTTTTAAAACAAAAAACATCATTTTTTATCTTAATATAGAACTAGAAACAAAAAAAAATTTACATATTGGTTGTACCGCTCTGAACCGGCCTGAGACACATATGTCCGAGTAGAAACTTTGGAAGCTCCATTACCTCCAAGAAGTTGGCACTACGCTTTAAAATTACGAAAATTTCAAAAATTCTTCTAGGTTGTTCTAAATTGTTCTAAAATATCTCGTCGAAAAAACAATTAATTTCCAGTAAATTCGAGAAAATTTATTTTTGAGCTGGCACCACATTTTTGAGATATCGCGATTTTGGCGGTTGTTCTAAGGTGTTCTTGGCTTGTTCTACTGCTTGTTCCAAAGTATCTCGTTTAAAAAAACAATTATTTTCAATAAATTTCGCGAAAAATGTTCCGTTAGCCGCCTTAAGTTGAAAAATCGCCAATTTGTGGTTGTTCTGAGTTGTTCTTGGTTTGTTCTGGGTTTTTCTAGGTTTGTCATATACATAATAAAGTATATGGTCTTAAAAAACATAGATTTTTAAGCGAAAAATGCTGTCCTTCTAAAATTTTAGATATAACAAAAAAAGATGAGAAAACGAGATAGCGCCACTAGTTTTTATGGTTCTTTGGTTCAAATTGGCAGAAGATCTACTCCAAATTACCTTCCTTTCTTCTATGTTCGTGTATATATATGTGTGTGTTCGAAAAAAAAAATATATTCTGAAAACTTGTTTGGTCCATCGATCAGTCGCAGGTCTGCATTGAAGATGAAACAGTATAGTCTCCATCTCTACTCATCTTGCTTCATCTTACCTCATCTCCTCTCGCATATCTATATAAATATACATGCACATATAAACTTGCGAGTTCTCCCTCTTATTCCTACGAATATGTCCCCGAGGCGAAACTCTCGACTCACGGGTATAACCGAGGTGATAAAAGCCCCGAATGCTTTCAGTGATGAGCATAGTTGATGTTTTCCATTCATCCGAGTAGCCAAACACGAGGCAAAGTCGTGATTTTTTTGTTACAACCGGTTGTGTTTGTTTCAGATTTTATTTTATTTTTTTTCCAATAAAAGCCACAGTTCTTTGCCATTTTCTTGACGATTATTATTAGAAGAAAAAAAGTACCATGATACGGAATTCGCTTGTAGCGATAGTTCTCGTGAGCAGTCTTCTTGCTGCAACCACGTGTGAGTATCCGAAAATTTTATATTTTTGCCAAAATATAGAATTTTCTTATTATATTGTTAAAATAAAAGTGCACAAAAATGTTATAATTATCGTTCCTATATTCTACGAATCGAAAAGAAAGAGAGGGAGTTATGAAAGTAAAAGAAATTAATTTCTATATCGACATCATTTAAATTTCATATGATTTCTGGGAAATTATGGATATGTTTCTATACCACCGCGTATCTTAACCTTTGCTTACTATATGGCGAACAAAACTAAAGGCCATTCTTTAATGCGGGATTGCCTTCGAATAATCAGTTTCCCACTTTCTCGTATGATCTTTTACAACGTCTTCGCACAACACTATCTCGTGAAAATGAATGACTGATTCAACGGACAACCATGCGACATAGCGTCCCTACAACCATTTTGTGAATCGTAAAAATGTTTTTTGCCTTCTATTTTTCGTCTTGTCTTGATGAATTAATTCTTCGTTTCTTTTTTTCATACGATTTTTTCCAGTTATTGATAAATCATTCACCTGTTGTTTCTTTTTTTTCAATTTTTTTTCAAAGTCTCACACGTCCAGTTCTTTTTTTCAAATTACGTAATAGCTACGCGTTAATGTTAATTTATTCGATATAACTCCGGAGGTCAGCCTCTATTACATTCTCTCGTGAAGACGATTCTCCGAGAGACTTTCCCTCTGGACACACGCTCCCGCACAAATTCGTCGCAAGAAAGCAGTCAGATCGTAATAACAATAATAATAATATAAATACAAGAGAAGATAGGAAAAAATATGGGTTTTTTTCTTATTTTTGGTGTTATAAAAATTTATTAAATTATGTTTTATGATGAAAGAGGTTCCATCGAATGAATCATAATAGTTGTACGTATAAAGCATACGTAGAATCAGTGGATATATTTTTTTTTCAAAATAATTTATGGAAATTTTGGGTAAATTTCTTTGAACATTACTTTGTAATGTGTGAACAATTTGAAAAGATTTCGTCGTCAGAAAATCGAGATATTCAATATTTAAGGGATTAATCTGGTTTAGATGATCAACAAAAATCGAAAAATTTTTTTTCAGTTTTTCTCACGTACAAAATGGTTTGCGAACTCAAGTTGATTAAGAAAAGTTGTTGCGAATTGACTCAAGAACAATATATTCCAAAAATTCAAGGTCGTTCATGGCCATAAGTACTTTCTGTATAATCACGAAAATTGCGAACATTTTTTTTAAAGATTTTATTACAAAATTTATTACACACGTACATATGACATCAAAGAAGATATATCTAAATTTTCAACAAAATGTTAAGAAAACGATAAAACGATAAAATTATACCTTAAAGTTTTTTTTTAAGGAAAAAGTTTTACCCAAAGTTAATTAGTGATGTGAACACTACATAAAATACCTTCTGCTTTTTCGAGATTTTTATTTCGCGGCACTTTAGTGTTCTTTTTTGGCAATTTCAAATAAACCAGAATGATCTCTTAAAATTAAATTTTTAATGTGGGCTTTTATATTGGAAGGTTTCGAAAAATGGCGAACTCGAATGATAAATATCTCTATAACAATAAGTTTCGTTAGAAATTCAATACCGTATTAGACTTCTATTTACAAAATTTTTTCGTGCACAGCATAATTGGAAAATAGCTTTTACATGAGAAACGAATAGATCCTCCTTAACCCTTTAGGGTCCAGCGATTTCGATCGAAACCACTTTTGCATTGAAACGTTCATAATTTTATCAAAAATCAATATGTTTTTGATTTCCAAATGCCAACGACCCACAAATTTATACTACATTGTAAAAAAAAAGTATAGTTCAATAAATTCATAAGAATTTCGTAATTATAACAATAAAAACTAATGAATGTTTGTCATAAAAGGATTGCAAACAAATTGCTAAATTATCAAATTACGTAGAGCTAGAAAATTATCATCCGGTGGTTTTCGGTATCGCTGATTATGAATCCAATGTCAGATTTTCAAAATTTTCTAAATAAAAAATGGCGGATTAATGAAAATTGCGTTACTTAAAAAAATTCGGGCCTTAAAGGGATAAAAAATGTGTAATATTGCTATGGCTACGAAAGAAAACAAATTGTTCAAGTCCCTGTCGCAGGTCTCGCCCAATTTCCAAACAAACAGAAACAAAAACAAGGATCGAGCTTCAATCGGGTCGAACAACCGGCCAAATCATTTACCGGTTCCTCGGTCTCATGTCCCGAGAGAAATGGACGATTTCCGACGTCACAGTGCGACGCTTATATCGAGTGCATAGACGGCGAGGGTGAAGAAAAATTATGTCCCGATGGGCTAGTGTTCAATCCCGAGGCACGTTTCAATTACCCATGCGGTTATCCGATCGATGTGGACTGCGAAGGACGGCCAAAACTTCGTTAGTCGAATTTTGATTTTCTTCATTATCTTGCTAAATTGAAAATATTGCTCGACTTCTTTTTTTTCTCGCTCGTATATAGAACCCGCCCAGCCTACCGACGATTGTCCTCGCAAATACGGTTACTTCAAAGTCGGCGATAGTACCCATTGTGGACAATTTATGAATTGCGCCGATGGCATTGGTTACGTCTTCGATTGCCCCGAGGGTCTTGCCTTTAATCCGGAAATTTATCGCTGCGACTGGCCCGATCAAGTGCCCGATTGCGATGCCGAAGGTAAGTCGATTATTTTTAAAATTCATTTCAAACGTGCAAGTTGTACCCCTTCAATAAGGAGTTTTGAATTTTTCCAATTTATTTAATTTTTTGACATATCAGATACAATTTTTTGAACTTTTAAGTTTCTTGAGAAATAAAAGAATATAACTATACAGTTCAATTTGCATAACTATTTATAATATAAGCTTTATAAAGAAACAAACTGAAAAAATGACGTTTTTTTTTTCGAAAAAAATAATTTTTTTAATAATCTATCCAAGGAAAAACCTTGAAATTTGGTGAGAATGGATTTTTGGGGTCGCTGATTTTGAATATGAAATCAGATTTTCGAAATTTATGATAGCGGATCCAATATGATGAATTTCGAAAATGTGAAATCGGATTCGTAATCAGCGACCCCAAAAACCTTCGAGTAAGAATTTTCACGATCATTTAAAGAATGTATGCTTCTAAGGGTTAAATTTTTTATACGGTATTTTTTTTATGACAAAATGAAGTTTCAAATTACCTTGACTGAGAAAAAAATGTGTTTGTATCTAACAAATGTACGGTGAAATACGTCCAACGGCATTTGAATAGCGAACACTAAATGGATTTCTTCAACTAAACAATTGATGTCTTCAACGAAATAATTTGTTGAAGACATCAATTATTCATGTTTCATTCAACCAAATATGTTGTTGGACATATTTCATCACACATTTGTTTGATTCAATCAATTTTTGTTCTCAATGTTCCTCATCATCTCCTCTAAATGCCTCAAGAAGTTAACCATCTGACGGCCGGAATTTTTTTTTATCACAAAAGTGTGTAACTGTACCGAAAATTTCAATATAAATGTTTCCAAAGTAGTAATAAGTATATGTGAGCCGATCATAGCATGACGCCCTATGTGTCGTTGATAAAGAAAAATTAAAATTTGTTTAATTATCAAAAAAAAATTTCTAAAAAATGTTTAATGTTGCTAAAAAAGATTATGGTACTTATTTTCGTAAAAAAATGTATAGTAAATGATAATTTGGTGACTTTTATCAATTTGGCTAGTGATAATACAATGAATTACATATTGGGAGTTTTAGTATTTCATGAATATTAGGACAACATTCGATCTAAAAAGTACAATCAAACTTGGCTTGAATTTTTTTTTAGCTGGTAATTTCTTTTTAAAAAATACATAAAAAATAATATATCTGGTAAAAAAATTAATGAGCTTTATTACATGGTGTTAATTGGACGTTAATTATCCTGGTCGATAAAAAGTTAAAAGGAAAAAAAAGACACTTTTTACCGATGATTTTTCGGCCTTCGTCCAAATTATAGACTTCTACTTTCACGGCCTTTTTATATATACGATAGCCATGGCCCAGTGGCTCTGTACCGTTACTATATATTATCGTTATTATTTTTAATGGAGCGATAATGAAGAAAGTGAATTCAGCTTTGTCGTGAAGACACGTGCACCGAATAATAAACAAAGTGCCATCGATAATACTCAAATGAAATACGAATTGAAATTTAACGCGACAAGCCCTCAAACAAAGACGTTTTGTAATGTCTGTCGCCCCCCCCCCTCCTCCCACCCTCCCTTCCTTCTATATCTCCACCTTATAAAATAAAAACTGGGATTTATAATTCAAGGCCACTCCTGGTATATTCCCATCAAAAAATCATCGTTTTAAGGAGTTTCTATCGAATAAAACATACAAATAAATATCTATTAGTTAAATTACATGTTGTATGTGAGAAAAACTGAAAAACAATTTTTCGATTTTAGCGTTACGATAAAACTAACTTAAACTTAATATTTACAAAATTTAAAGTTGGAAAATAATTTTGACGTGAGAAACAATAGATCCTTCTTGAAAAATGTCATTTTTCCTGGCCCAAAACACGCGTAAAAATTTACGACGAAAATATATCTAATCTTATTTTGCATGTACAGCTTTTCTCGGTTTCACTTGTCCACCCGCGGACACCAACACATTGTATTTCGGTCAAGAAACGAGATTCTATAAAAGTAATGCGGACTGCGCTCATTACTTCGTGTGCGTGGAGGGTCATCCACGTCTGTTGAATTGTGGCGAAGGAAACGCGTTCAACGATCTCATAAACGCTTGCGACGCTGCAGAAAATGTTACCGGATGGTCAGTCAGGCGAAATACAATTTTTTAAATAATAATGAAAATACAATGAAACAAGCATGATATAAATTTTTGTTATATGTAATATATGAAAAAAATTGTATTATTTTTACAGCGAACCACCATTCCGCCCGGAAGATCCAACGGGATCGTCCGCAGTCAAGTCTGGCAGATCGAAAAAGCTTTTTTAAAAACACTTTTCATATATTTTTTTTTTCACGAACGAAACATGAATAAGATTTTTTATGCAGGCAGAGAAAATAATGGAAAATCAAGAAATCTCATCTATCGATAAATGATCGTCGAGAAAAATCGTGAGATTGAAGAAGAAGAAAAGAAACATCGATGCATATCCAATAATCGAAAGTGAATTTTTAATAATTATCGAATCGATTGAGAGCCTCGCTCCAAATATTATTATCCAAAATCATGAATTTCTTTGAAATAATTAATTGTAATTATACAACAGAAAAGAATAGAATAGCCAATGATAATTTTTACGAATTCATCGATCGTCTCATGAAAGAAAAATTGAATTAATAATAATAATAA
>JABMBV010008535.1:0-10067 GCA_018906735.1 Mesochorus sp. PSUC_FEM 10030011
TATATATATATATAAATGTAAAAATTCGTCAGCGAATCTTATATCGAGGGCAAAAACGCGCTGGATTCGTCCGCATCGTTCCCTTCGTGAAAAATTCACTTATCGTTGAGATATTCGATTTCTCGATCGACGAACCGGCTCCCATCGAAGGTCTGCTCAATTCCACTTTTTCAATCGACTTTCACTCCAATAATTACCAATTTACATTTGCAACGTTCGTTCATTTTACCAAAAAAAAAAAATGATAGATACACCGTTAGCTTTCAGTTATAAATTTTTATAACATAAATACTATATGAGTCGTACTATTTTCTAAAGCAGTAAATATAAGTACGCTTATAAAAAATTCGATCATTTTTCTTATGACCTTTTTATGAATTTTCAAGTTATGATCTAGATAGCATACAAAAATTATGATTTTTAAAGTTTGTCTACATTTTACGACTTTTCTTTATGGTTATCCCAAATTTTTTTGTTCCTTAGAGTAGGTCTATTGTTTAATTGTTTTGTTAACATTTTGTCGAAAATTTAGATACAACTTCTTTGATGTCATGTACGTTTGTAATAAATTTTGAACGGTTTTACTAGGTGGAAGTTAATATATTTATTGTTGAAAATCACAATTTTCATTAGTTTCTCATAGAAGCACGTGTTAAAAATTGTATTTTCATTAATAAATATCTTTGCTTTTGTGTGGTGAAGTCTTCTAAAAACTTTGCACACAATTTTATGCAACATTGAAGAAGCTTTCTTTAGATTTTTCAAAAAAATCTTGAGAACAAATTTTACGCATTTTTTGTAATTATACAGCAAGTACATATGTCCTAGAAAGACCATGAATTTAGAGTATGTCGTTCTCTAGTGAATTTGCAAACATTTTTCTTAATCAACTAGAGTCGGCAGACTATTTGGTATATGAAAAAAACTGAAAAACAATTTTTCAATTTTAATGTTACAATAGAACTACCTTAAAACTTTGTGTGGACCATAACGAAAACAAAAAAATATTACGAATATTTATCGTTCGAATCATGGTTCTGAGCTCACACAAAAATGTATTGCAAAAGATACATTCAAACACACACAAATATTTAATTTATATACATATATACAGATAACTAATTTGTCGTTGCCCCCTTCTTATTATTTTCAGATTACGAATATGAGCTCTGGTGATCCTTGGTCTCTTCCGGTCAAGCAGGGTCTGTACGACCCGACTCTCGAAAAAGAGGCTTGCGGTGTTGGATTTATCGTTGCTATCGATGGAAAACGATCGCACAAGGTGAGCCGTGTATATATATATTTTAACGATTGATTAATTAGTTCCAATCCATCTAATTTCAAGCACCAACAATAAATACACGATATGATTCATTGAATGACTGAATTAAAAATCGATTATATCGGTTGATGATACATTTGATTAGATCTGTGGCTTTATCACCACAAAAAAGTAATTAAAAATCCATCGTGTCTACTTTTTTCGGACCGTGGGGGGGAGAGGTCTTATCACTATTAATGCGAATTAATTGCACTGTCATTCCTCTTCGGTTCCAAGGTCCAATTATCTCGTTACAAATATTAATGTGCGCAGTCATACGCAATATTACGTCAATATCCAATCTCTGTCAGCAAAGCACTTTTCACTTGTAATTATGAAATTATTTTTATCATCTTTTAAATTTGTACATAAGCTTGTTTTCTAGTGCTTCAAATTGAAAAAAAACAGTGCTCGGTAATCAATAGAGCCGAAATTCCGATTTAGCAGCAAATATATTGTCCAACGTATGATTTATGTTCAGCGTTGTTTCTCCAAATTTTTCACCGATACTCTGATTCGAGCCGGTCCATTTTTTCGGATGTACAGCTCTCAGCTCCAAGCCAAAATTATACATATCTTCGTTTCGTTTTTGATTGTTCAATGGGGTCTTACCGTTCGATATTTGTCGCAATGGACTGCAAGAATTATCGACAATTTTGTACAATATCTTCGAGTCGTCGCTCATCGATTCCTTCGAAATAATTTTTGTTCCTCCTATTTCGAAATTTTTGTAATCTTGTCGATTGCACAATCGGGCTGGTGCCAATGATCTATGACACTGCAGACTGATCTGCGTGCCAAAGAAAATCTTTGTTAGAAATAAAAAAAAAATGATGAATCGAGACATGCATTTTTTTAAGGTGGTAATTGAACAAAAAAAATACTGACGACTGCTCGAACGGATATCACGTTATCGCGAGTACCCACTGCTCCGTGACATTTTTTCTTGTAAAATATATCGTAGCCACTCGAAGTACGTTTTGTATACATTTTCTCCTGCAAAAAAGAATCGTTCAAAACTTATTTGGAAAAAAAAAGAAAAGAAATATGTCAAACCTGCTCTATCTCGGGCTCCGTTCGATCGGAATCTCCCTGAAAAATCGTCACAAAATTATGCCATCTCGCGTGTTTTCTCAGGTATCTCAATACACGAAGCAATTCGCATTGGCTTATCTCACATCCCAGGGGATCACCGATTTCCGGGGGAGCTTCCGCGTAACCGTTTATCGTGTATTGACCAGCCAGTTTTATCTGATCGAAAAAAAGGAATTGATAAAAAAATGAATTAAAATAGAACAAATAAAATTAATAGAAATACGAAAAAAACAGAAAAAAATAAATAAATAGAAATATAGATTAAAAAATTCGAGTATTCGATAAAGAGAAAGATCAATTGATAGATACATAGATAGATAGATAGATACGTTATTTATTATCGCAAATAACGTAGAATAAAATGAAGTGTAGAATGAGACAAAATAAAAGGTAAAACATATAAACAATATAACAGTAATAGATATAAATATAAATAACAGTAAAACAGAGAGGAAAAACCAAAAATATGTTGAGAAAGATCGATAAATAACATTTAGGAGTTTACAAGAGACTTATAGAGATCTCTCTTGAAGAAATCAGAGGAAGATAAGGATATACCAGAGATCCGTTGTGCGAAGCCACGAGATGATATCTCGATGATTGATACGAATCCAATAGATCGACGATACACGCTCCAAACCTTAATTACAAAAAAAAATTAATTCTTCCTAAGATTCTGTATTATTGAAAGAAGGAAAAAAAAAGTTATTTCATGTGTTCTTATTCGATAACCCGAGCAAAAATAATATTAGCAGATCAATATCAAATTTCGTTTAGTGAAATATTAGATTACCAGGGACAACGTTTTTCCTTCATCATCGTGTATCTTTCGAACCAATCCAAGTACTGATCGATCAGCAATACCAATTTTGCAATTTCCTTGTTCTCCTCGTCCGAGGATTCCGAGGATAATTCGTTTTTTTGGAGTTTGTAAAACAAATCGAGGATTTTACCGGCAGTAAAGGTTCCCTGGATGATGTGGTGTCGACAGAGAGCGAGCAATATTGAGTGCTCGGAGCTCAATAATTTGAGGAGACGACCTCGAAAATCCCAATTCTCCGAGACATTGCAACTATAATTCGATATTATTTTGCAGAAAAACACACGTCTGATGGTTTTGAAGGTTTCGGATGGTTTTACAAAATTAAGCCATATTATTTAAAAAAATAATGTTGTACTCTACATATTTTGTTCGAAAATTTTCCTGCAAAAGTTCAATTCATTTCATAATAAATCAGTTGAGTATTTAAAAAGTTATTAATTTTCAAAGATAGCAATTTTTCTACGTGTCCTCACGAGAGAAGAGAAAATTTTTACAAAAAATGAACATATCGAATTAATTTTTTGTCATATAGATAGGAAAACATTTTATCAAATTTACAAAAAAAAAAAAAACTATAACCGCAATTTGTAAAAATTATTTATTATTTTTAAAAAATGGTTAAAGTCACTTTATTTCATAAAAATTATTATTAAACAATTTTATCACTGATACTAAATATTTAACATTCAAAAATACATACTGCAATATTCATTATCCAAATTATTATTCGGTTTCTCAAAACGAGATGTCTTGTTAACCATCTAGAACCTCCTTAAAACGAGTTTATTGAAAAATGGATAAAAAATGCAATATGGTTTACTCCGACGGGTTATTCTTGGTGTGTATCAAATGAGCCGTGTACTGAGTTGCCAAACGTGGCCCGAGATCCAAGAAGGCAGCATTTAATATTTGTCTCGTGGTGCAATGAATGTTCTTCGATAACCCTAACGAGCAATATAATTCATTATGAAAAGAAAAAAAAAAGATTTATACACAAGTATATACACGATCAGTCGTGACAAAGCTTCGTGAATGTCAATTTTTTACCACGCAGTTGTGAGACTTCGGCGTACGTGAGATACGCGAAAATCCTTTGAAGCATCACATCCGACATGCCATTGAGACCCATTTTAGTGCTATCTTTTCGTCGAACAATTACTGGCTTTACGATGAGAAGAAAAAAAAAACAAAAGATTCATATGTCACATACGTAAAATTGTTTCGAGTCTCTCGTTTATTTATTATACAAACACGAGACGAAATATACAATAATTTTGGCCATCTGTCCGTATATTTATTTATTATGTGAATTGTCACGAAGAAATAAACTTTGCGACGAGAAAAAAACAACAGATTCATATGTCACGTACGTAAAGTTGTTTCGAGTCTCTCGTTTATTTGTTATACTAACACGAGACGAAATATACAATAATTTTGGCCATCTGTCCGTATATTTATTTATTATGTGAATTGTCACGAAGAAAGAAACTTTACGACGAGAAAAAAACAACAGATTCATATGTCACGTACGTAAAGTTGTTTCGAGTCTCTCGGGTTTATTCGTGATACAAATACGAGGGAAAATATAAAATAATTTTGGCAATCTTTCGATCTATTTATTCAATATTTATTTATTTAATTTTTATATTTTTCAGATTGTACGAGATGCAGAGACATTATCGGCTCGTATGAATCATAGAGGAGCATGCGCTTGTGACAATGACACAGGTGACGGTGCTGGTGTACTCTGTGCCATACCGCACGATTACTACGCTGCAGAGATACGGTTAGCCTTCACCCGATATTTATTATTCGCGCTATTCGGTATAATTCATCGAGCTATATTTATTGTTATTATTTTCTTTTACATTTATTTCTATGTAGTCGTTGCCTCATCAATATTGCATTAGATTTAAAAAAACGAAGAAGAAGAAAAAAACAAGTTCTCGTGAGATTGGATACCCGCGACAATGAGTACTAATACGAGTAACGTTTGAAATCGTGAAACCGCCAATTGATAAGCGTCTCTCATTGTGGTATGCTGTAACACGAGATCAAGAAGTCAATCCTCGGGGGGTTTCATGATACGTCATATTCTACGTCTTTAGTTTATCATTTTTTTTCTCGCATCGATACTCCTACGCGTTATCTAACGTCTCGGGCTCGTGAAATTTTATATATATCGAAGGCGCTTTGGTTTCACGGGATATGAGATAACGTGTATTTATTAACACGTTCCTCTTCCCCCCCTCTTCTTCAAATAGAATTTTATCAGTGCCGAGTTAATTTGAATTGTCTTCTTCGATAACACAAAATTTTCATATTTTTGTCATCATTCCTACTCATTTTTTTTTCCTTAAAAAATGTATTTTGAAAATTAAATCCTTAAAGAAAACATTGAATATTTATAATAATAAGAAATGTTCTTTAAAAAGGCTCCGGATGGTTAAAAAGACGCCTTATATTAAGAAACCGAAAAATAATGTGTTTAAAAGAATTTTACATTAAATATTGGATTTGAAGTATTCTACTTAATGTGAAAAAATGGCTCAATAATAATTTTCGTGGGATAAAGTGACTTGAATTATTATTTTTTAAAATAATAAACAGTTTTAACAAACTGCGGTCAATTATGATTTTTTTTTTCTCAATTTTATTAAACTTATTTCCTATTTATATGCAAAAACTTAATTCGATCTGTTAATTTTGAATGTGTTTTTTTCTTTTTTCATATTTTTCTTTTTTTTTATAAGAATACGAAAAAAAAATTGCAATCTTCAGTAATTAATGGTTTTTTAAATATGTGATGAATTTGATTGAAATTTTGCAGAATAATGTTTAAAAATATATAGAATGCAATATAAATTTTGTAATAACTTGGCTTCATTTTGTAAAATCATTTAGAACCTCCTTAAAAAAAAATCCTACTCTTTTTTTGAAAAAATTTCCGTTTTGTGAATTAAAGTAAATTAAAATGTCTTTTACTCAATCGTCAAAGTTTATGCTTGCGCAAGCTTTTAGTCTATCACGAGTAAAAAAAGAATTGCAATGCCTTTGATTAAAGAAATCATCAACAAGAGCGTTTCCCAATTTGTGAGCCAAATATCAGGGGAGAATGTTTGTGTTGAGCAACTTCATCACACGCTGACGCACCACGAGATATTCCTTTCTCCATCGAATTATTCGCTTGAAACATTTTTAATCCTTCGATTATATTTCGAGAAACAATGTTCGACGAGAAAGTGAAAAATTGATATGAAAATTTTAATGATTTTTCCAGTGAGAAGCATGGCATTGAATTACCTGAATTCGGTCATTATGCCACGGGTATACTGTTTCTGGAGAAGGAGACTCATGAACAGACAGAGGCCGCGTTCGAAAAGCTGGCTGGAGAATGTGACCTGAGGGTAAGGCGTCAAATTTTGCCATTTGTATTTTCGATGATTTTACAATGACGATAAATTATTATTTTATTTCATAAATTACACAAATAAAACGTTGGATCATTCATTCATTCCTAACATATATTTTTCAGATAATATGCTGGCGCGATGTACCCACCGATAATTCTCATATCGGTAAGGTAGCGCGAAAATGTGAGCCTTACATGCGTCAAGTATTCGTGACGGGTGATCAAGAGGTTGACATTCTGAACCGTCAGGTGAGTCACGACGAGTCCAAAGACAAAAATTCTTTCGGAAAAATAGAATTGAAAATTCGCGTATCACGGGAATATCGTAATAAAAGCGCCTTTTACATTTTCGTCTGGTGCGTATTCTAAGTCGAGAATGGGTGGCGCTGTTAACGATCATCGTAAAATGGAAACTTGCCAAGAAACTATGAACTTTAAAATAAATCATGAAATAAATAGTCTCGATAATCTATTTTCAACGAAAAAAAATTTTTTTTTTTATGTTCCTCGAGACGAATTTCTTCATCGTTATTGATTATTTCTCATTTTCACACATGCGCTCGAGTAATCACCAAATGCGCAATTAGATTTTTCATGTTCTTTCGATATTCGATCGTTGAATTAAAATGAATTGATTATATGCAAAATAAATTTTGAAATGACGATATGCCGGAGTTGGCAGACTCGATAGTGCATTCAATTATATATACGTATATACGTTGTTATTCTAATTAAATGCAGACTAAACGGCCTGACATTGAACGTCTATGCCAATTTGCAGAAATAGCATCCTGTATTGAGAAACTAACGGATGTTTGGTCGATAGAATGAGATATGTACTTGTTTTTGGGTTTCGTTTTTTTATTTCACGAAATTTATTCCTTTTTCTCTCTTTATATCTCCCTCCCTCACTCTCTCTCTCTCTCTCTCTCTTGCAGGTATTCATACTGCGAAAACGTTCGTCTCATTCTATACCGAAACCAGGATTGAGGTTTTACATTTGTTCGCTGTCACTGAAAACCGTTGTCTACAAAGGACAACTCACGGCGGATCAATTATGGCTCTACTTTAAGGATTTAAAAGTAAGCCTTTGAAATTGGTCGAATAATAGTAATAAAAAATGAAAAAAAAAACAAAAATTCTTGAATGATTATAAATTGGATCCAATTAATGAGTATCAATGATTCGAAAATTATTATGACGTACATTTGAGCAAATTTAGTTACAACAACAATGAAATTATTTCATAGAGAATTAACTCTTTTTTTTTGTTTGCGTTTGTTTGTCACAGTGTCCTAATTTCGAGACGTATCTTGCGTTGGTGCACACGCGTTTCTCTACCAACACTTTTCCAAGCTGGGAGAGAGCGCATCCCTTGCGGTAAGGATTTTACCCTAACGGCGTATTATTTATCGAACGAAATAATTTTCTCGTTAAATCAACCTGAGGAATATAACGCAAGTATCGTATGAATTACAGGCTGCTCGCTCACAACGGCGAGATCAATACTCTCCGAGGAAATGTAAATCTCATGAAGGCTCGGGAGGGCGTTATGAGCAGCGAGGCTTATGGAGAAAAATTGAAGGATCTGTATCCGGTTGTGGAGCCGAATCTTTCGGACTCGGGTGCCGCCGATTGCGTTCTCGAGTTTCTCGTTATGGCGGGACAACGCAGTTTACCCGAGGTGAGTTGAGTTCAATATTGACCCTTCAAGACCCAGCGGTTTCGATCGAAACCAATTTTACATTAAAACGTTCATAATTTTATCAAAAATCGATATATTTTTTATTTCTAAACGTCAACGACCCACAAATTTACACTGCTTTGTAAAAAAAATTATATTGTAGTAAATTAATAATAATTTTGTAATTATAGCAATATAAACAAATGTTTCTGACAAGAATTGAAAAAAATGGCCAATTATGAAATTACGTGAAATTAGGCTCATAAAAATGATCACTCGGAGGTTTTCGGGATCACTGATTACGAACTCGGTCTTGTATTTTCAAAATTTTCAAAATTCAATATGACGGACTGACAAAAATTGCGTTATTATAAACAAGTCGGGCCTTAATGACATTGTATGGCGACGGTCAAATCGAAATTTTTGTTTTCAGTTTTTCTTATATAGAAAATAGTTTGCGAGCTTAAGTTCATTAAGAATAACTATTTCAAATTGACTAAAGAACACCATATTCAAAATTCAAAATCGTCCGAGGTAATATTTTTTTGTTACATATTAAACAAAATTTTGAAAAAAAATTTCGACAGATTCTTTGTAAAAACTATGTAAAGCTTCTTCGATATTATATAAAAGCATATGCAAAGTTTTAGGAGTTTTCACCATCTGCAAATCGAAATATTTAATGTTGAAAATTGAAACTTACAACACGCGCTCTTATGAGAAACTACAGAAAATTGTGATTTTTATGAATGAATATTTTGATTCCTGCATGGTGAAACCATTAAAAATTTTGCGAGCTGTTAGATATCACTGTACTCTTTGTGTGGTGCAAATTTAAAAGAATTTTATCAAAAACAAATTTTGCATACAACGTCCTTAAAGGGTTAAGGCAAGATACAATCTTTGTCCGCGATTTTTTAAGAATCAGGGTCTTTAAATAGCGTCCCGAAATGAACTGTTAAAATGATTGTGTGCTTTTTTTCTTGTCTCGTAAAGGCTGTCATGACGATGGTACCGGAAGCCTGGCAGAACGATTTGACGATGGCAACGGAGAAGCGAGACTTTTACCACTGGGCAGCTTGCGCGATGGAGCCGTGGGACGGGCCAGCATTGTTGACATTCACTGACGGCCGTTACGTCGGTGCTATACTCGACAGGTAGAAAATTTGCATTATTATTATTAACATCATCATCATCATCATCATCGAGAAAGAAAAAAACGTGAAAGGAAAATCATGTTAATTCAGCATTACTTTCATGAACCCGTTAAGTTTTATTCCGCCTCTTCCTCTCTCTCCCTACCGGCTGAGTATACCAGAAAGAGAGAGGGAGCGGGCTCGCGCGCTGGGTTCCCCGACTCGAATGACAACATCGCATATATCTCACGTTTAAAAAGTACAAAATAATCGATGGATCTATGGGGACAGCGGTGTCGAAACTGATAATCCACGAGTTGATATTAATAATTGTTAACACTATTAATGTACGATGGAAACGGAAGTTCAGCCACGAGCGTCCACTGTCCCTTGATCAATGTACACGTCAAATTGTAGGCGTTAGAAACAAAATGCATCCATATCAAGTACCGAGACGGATTGTAAACGATTCGACGATCGTTTTGGATCCGAGAGACTAACAAAGGTAAAAATAAAAAAAAATGAACTGAACTGACTGATAGGCAACAAGGGATGTATAAATATTGTATATACATATATATATATATGTATACAAT
>JABMBV010008536.1:0-18549 GCA_018906735.1 Mesochorus sp. PSUC_FEM 10030011
ATATATATATATATATATATATACATGCGTATGTGTGTATATATACGTGTGTATATACGTATAGTACCTGTTTTAGCATCTTCTTGCTCTTTCGTTTCCTCATCGTTGTTCTCTTGCTCTGTCGAACTTGCTTTACAAGGGAGACAACCAATGACGTCTTGCTTGTTCATTCGTTCCACACTCGCATCCTCTATTATCTCCTGCTATATTATATCCATCTCTTTCTCTCTGGGGCCTTCTCGTTCTCTTTCTCTCTCTCTCTCTCTGTCTCTGCTCTATCTCTTTACTCTCGTTCGTTCCTCGTTGCATCTCGTAACCCTTGTACACTATGTATCCTCGTACGTATACACTCGCTGTGTGCCCGTAGAGTACGTGGTTCTACACGCAACCGTGACTGCCCTCCCTCGCCCGCCCTGATCGTACCCGATCACCCATATATTCCTAACGGGCATACGAAGAGATTTGCGAAGCGAGCGAGTGGAACGAATGAACAAGCAGCGGGATAGATCTCCGGGGAGGGAGAGAGGAAAGAAACTCGACGATGCATCGCACAGTAAGCGAGCCCCAGGAGAGAGAAAGAGAGAGAGTGAGAGAGAAAGCAGCAGCAAGATATCTCGTCGTTCAATGTGAACTCTGTTACTGCACTCGTATATACCTTATAGTGATGTTTGCAGCAGGAGCATTTTCAGCATGTACCTACATCCATTCCTCTTGTGCTACTCGTTATCTCTCTCTCTCTCTCTCTCTTTCTGTGTACGTGTCAGTGTCTCTTTTCTGCGACGAATCTCCCTGAGACACTCATGGCGTGTGTTTCGTAACTTTATGTCGCTGCGTTACATATGCCCGCATTTGCCGTACAAGCACCGAAAAGCACTGCGTCGTGTACAACTTGAACCAAGAAGTGTCAAACGCATTTGTTTCGATATACGCCAAAACGTTTTACAATTGAATTCGTTCATTACTGGTGAAATGAGCATGACCATTCAGTTCTCTTGATCGTTGCAGGACGTAAATTTCGTTCAAATCGTAATAAATCTTTCACCCTCCCTCCTCCCCCCCCATTTACGAAAGAGTAGAACGTCCGTAGTATTTCGACGTAGCTTTGAAACGATCAGAAACGAATTATCCTTCGGGATGACATTTTTCCTCGGGACACAGCGAGCTCGTTACTGCGAATGAAACCGGAGGTTTTCCCAGCTCGAAGTAAACCCTTCCTTTCCGTAACTATTAAGGAAGATAGTGCAAGAGTCGGCTCGCTAATCTTCCGACGATGGTTACGGCGATAAACGAGGGCGTAATTAAGGGCAATGAATTTCTCCGGGGGTCGTCTCCGTTCTCTCCAGGGTCTCGAGAGCAGCCCAAGAAGCCCGCCACGCCGCGAGGACGCGATGAGGTCGTAGCGCTATCTATCTCACTCTCGTCTTCTTCCGAGACGTTCGCTTGCTCTCTTTCCCTCTTGCGTTTATGTCTGTCTCTCGGTTGGTTATATACGTCGCACTGAAACTGAAGAGGCTCACGTGGGACATGGTAGAGAGAAAACGAGGGTCGTCGCTCGTATGCGAACGAGCTACATACTGTCCCACTGAAGTTTTCGGCCAGGTCTGATCCCTTTGGGGCAGGCTCGAGAGGCTGCGAGTTATATAAGGGTAGCAAAACGATATACTCGTGCCATTTATAGAAGATCTCCCGCATATATCTTGGGACAAGGTGAATTACCGTTCAGCCGCTCCGAGTTTTGATCGACAAAAAATCACGTATTAATTCCCGATGCAGCCTACGCGGGCAAACCAAAAATAAGCGAGTTATTTATTGAAACTCATTCTCCGAAAGAGGCTAAGAGGTTCTTCGAAATGAGCAGGCACATTGACCCAAAAACATAAAAAGGACCTTATGTCTGAAGATAATAACCGAGGGATAAACTACGAGCGGAAACAGTGTGAGCCTCGTAATTAAAACAGGAATGTGAAAACCCTATGAGGACGCTATGAAATCTTAAAGCAAAGAATAGGTTAGCTTTTGCTGCTTCACGGGTACTTTCATAGCGGGTTACTCCGTTCCTCGTCTCCCAGTGGAGTCCGCGATGAACGCGGAAGACACTCAAGGTATTGGGGGGTTATATGTAAACGAGAAGCTTGCCGGTTCGCACCTCCTTCAGAGTTCATGGGTAACGATCGTAGCGAGAGCGCGCATAGAACCTAGAACTTCTCACCGTGCATGTACCAACAGGGAAGCTCAGTGTCGAGGGCACCTCGGAGAATGAACAAACGGAGTGGATGCGAGAGCGGGTAACGACGCTGCCCTCAGGGACTCGTCGCCCGAGAATTCCGCACGACTTGGCCGTTATATACGAGATTCGCCACGTTCTCTCAAGCTGTATATAGCGTTAAACTCTCGCGTGCATGAATATAACCTAAGCGTATATAAAAAAAATGTAGGACAACGAGGGAGGAGAGGAGATGGAAATTAGAGGACTGCGGACTTACGTGGTTGTTGAACAAATTGAAATTTTCTTAGGAGGATAAGAACGGAGAAGATTCATGCTCTACACCTATACAACTTCATAGAAAAATGGATAAATTTTATCAGAAGATTAAAAAATCAAACAAATTGTTATCACGATAAAGTTCGATGATGAAGGAATTCAGAATGAACCTTTGGACAAAGATTACCTCACGTAAAAGCTATGCAAAAAATAGGATATCCTTATGCACGTAACATTCGTACATACGCTGCTTATGTAACTCAATATAGCTTGAGTTTCGAACATGTCTCATAGGCAAAAGCAGAAAAAGATGCAAGAAGAAAAAAAAAACATGAACGGGACACCGGCGTCGTCATTTCCGCGCAAAAGCGATATCGTAAAAAAGGAAGCGACATTGGGCGCACTCCCGCGTCAAAGACGTCTAGAACTCGAGAGACGTACACAGGGTCTTGCAGGAAAATCGATAAACTTTCAATCCCCGATGGAGAGGACGCTTTTTGCCCAAAGGGAGAATAGTTAGAGAGAGATACTGAGCAAAGAGCGAGGATGCGAGGCGCTCTGACGCGGAGGATGGTGATGGATTCCCGAGATTGCTAGCAGTTGAGGAACTTTATAGAGCTACTGTGCAATTCCACGACGTAATAACGTTACTGCATACCTATATATATACTTAACAATAGATATGGTACAGTTAAACCACTCAAAAGCTGCAAACTATTCTAAATAGATATACAGTTAAACAAAACCATTTTATATGATTTACCGTTAGAAAAATTATACGAAAACATTGTAAAAAGATTTTTATTTGTAGTTAAACGATCCAATTATTTATCATTACTCTCCGTTCTATGCCGTCATAATGATTCGGACTATCACGAGATTTTACTGTATATAAGCGACGCGTGTTACAGCAATGATAGTATGAAGTTGATGTGAAAATAGATGGGATTTTTCTTCGCCTTTAAAAAACCTCTGGAAATTCAGGAAGTGACAAGAATGCATTTTTAGTGATTAATTTATATCAATAACAATCAAATGATAAAAAAAAAGTGTTTGTAAAACGTAAGATACGAAAGTAACGAGGAAAGAGCATGAAAACGCTTTTGTCTTCATCACACGGAGTTTTACAAGCGAAGAAAAGAAAATGCCGACTGATCGAAAAGACTTTGATTGCAAGGTTAGTGTACCAGTGTGTCTTATTCGTTCTTGCACACGTATAAAGAACTATCTGACCGCGGGGTTATCCCTAATCAAAGAGTAATCGCTGACGAACATTCGATAGGTTAGAAAGTGGAACATGGCTATTGGTCTGTCAGGTAGGTCTAAAGCTGTTCCGTTCAAGCTATTTATAAGACCCGAGTTACCTATGAACGCTCACACCAGTAGATACTTTTTCTATCTAGTATCCAGACGCCTGATTGATGAACGTCGGCACAAGGTGTTCCCTCTCTCCACGATCTTCTCGTTCTTTTGAGGTTGGGCTCATTCACTATATAACCTCTTGAAATATATGGCAAGTCGTAAATCCAAGTGACTGCCGCTGGTCTGTCGATCGCGTTGAGGTTACGATCAGCACGCTCGCCACGAATGAACGGCGAAAGAGTGATGTATGAGAGCTATCGCAAAAATATGTCATTTCGTACTTAGGATCATATGAAAAATAATTAACAAGACTTTCTATACACAAAATAAATATCGAGAAATTTCAATGGCATAAAGAGACTGACATCAGAGTCATCGAACAATTTGATAATGTCTCAGTCAGAATGTACGGAGAGAGCTGAGGATGCACGATTCAATCTGCAAGGAATCGTGTCAATTCTATTCTTCCTATCATTTGTCCAGCCACTATTATTAGTCGTAGTTTGAAACTACTGATGCTGGTGAACGTCGCGCAAATGCTTAACAGAACAAGATATCCTGACGACACGTTCGAGGTCGGAATACGTGTCTCTTGTCCAAGTGAAAGCCATGTGAGTATGGCTCGTTAATACTTGGCCGCGTTGTCCGTCACGTTCCAGTTCCTCGATATCGCTATGGCATAACATTGCCTCAAGCTAGCGACTATGAACTTATATTCCCGTCAGTACATATATGATGAAGATATAATATAATCACTGATATACGTCCAAATACAGCTAGGTATCGAGTGGTGACCCAGGTTTTCCAGAGGTTGAAGATATAGATCGTACATAGCGATGGAGCAGCTTCGAAATAGCGGCCCCGTCAAAGAACCAACAGCTTGCTTGAAAATAGACATTTCACACAAACTTGTTGGTTCTCCAGTGCTTCATGTTACGTGTTGAAAGACTCTACTTGTTCATTCTTTTTTCGCAATCTCTTGATGTGTCATATCCATCGTCACCTCTTTTTGGCTTCTTAAGCTTTAAGATCAAAGACGTTTCTTACAACTCCAAAGGAACCAAATTCTACAGCGTGAAAACCCCTCGTACTAATGTCAACTCTATTAAAATAGCTTGAAACCGAGTTTAAGGTGCTATTAGGATACAGGTTTTCTACTCGTTTTAGTTTTTTTCCTATAAGTTCTGTAGGATCATGTATTCTTATAGATGAGATTTTTCAGGGTAGCGTGTATAATCATTAAATTTATCGACAAGATAGAATTAAAGTGCAGTCGCTTACAGTTTTTCAACATAATGAATCAAGAGAGGGTGTAAATCCCTTCGCTGCTCTTCTTAAACTAAAATCGTCCTCAACATCTTTCTCACATCATACACCACTCTTCTTCTCTCTCTCTTTACCATTCATTTTACTCACTCTCACACTCATCTTTTACACGCTTTGTTCTTTACGGCTGGTCCACCATGTGGCCATTTCTAACGTTCACTAGTCCTTTCTTTTATGGCCCTTCTTGATACACTACGCGTCTAAACAGTAAGCGTTTTGGCAAAAAACGCTTACTGTTTAGACGTATCACGTAAATCACGTAAAAGATAGTAAAAGCAACGAGTAAGAGATTCGTTTAGTGGCACGCGGAAGCACGAGGTCAAAGAGAGCCGCGCTCGCAGATAGAAAATCAGCTCTACGGCACGGCATCATCATGGGAAAGACGTTTCAGGAGCTTCTGGTGGTTGTATGGGATAACGAATATTGTAGGTGCACGCTGGGGTTTGACTCGGGTGCGCCAGCGGCATGCGTGTCTAATTATGCCTCGGTTCGTTTGTTCGTTTGTCCTCTATCTCCTTGGTGCACTGTCATATACCAGACTGGCGAGCGTTCCCCTCATCTACCCATCTACCGCCTTTTCATCAACCTCGACACCAGAATCCCCGGTCTCGGTGCGATACCTTGGTGAGGTATTAGTAAACTTTGCGTATGTTTTCTCTTTTCATGTGCGCTTGCCTACTGCAATACTTTAGTACATTCTGGTAAAGACAATTCGAACTTCGCCAAGGCTATCGCACGTAATTTTTGCCACATGGTAAGCTCAAATAAACTGGATAATGCTGGCAAAGCATTCGAGAGAATATCAAGTGTAGAGGGTTTTTAATTTTATGTATATAATTATGAAAAATAATATATTTTGACTTCTGAAAATGGAATCTATCATGAAAATGCTGGTTTCCTATGAGTCATAACAAAGAAAAAGGTGGAGTGGGAGTGAGGTAAGAACGACGGTCAATCCAGGAATGGACAGAGGTCGTAGTGCCACGAGCAGGTACATGCAATTTATATCTATATGTGGGTATATATTCTGTCCCCCACGAAGACGGCAGGTCGCTGTAGGCGGTCGAATTCCGTTGAAATGACATAATTGTCGTTATTAGACATTGGCTATAATCGCCAGGAACAAAACCATGGTGTAATAGGACCTCCAGCAAATTACTTATGAGACCGCAAGATGAGACATGGCTCGGGATGAAAGCCCCAGAGATAGAGAGATGGAGTATAAGAGCGCGTTGGTGCACGAGGTCGTTCCCGAGACCTACCGCGCACGGATAAAGTTTTTACGTATACGTCAAGTACATACTAGCTGTACTGAAAATAAGCGAATAGAAAAAAATGAGATCGAAAAAAGATGAAGCAACGTGAAGAATTATCATGAGATGAACTAACTGTGATGGAGCACGAAGTCATGGAAACAAAAGATTTATCGTCATAAAACTTAAAATGGACGGGAAGTGAACATATCGTTTACAGCTTCAGGCTCATCGAATTTATTTGTCTCTACGGTATGAGAAGTGAAAATTTACCTAACATTTCTAACATCGACATTATACAATGCTACTGCAGAAATCTCACAGGATGAAATCTCATTCTCATGGACGATCAATTAGTGATTGGCCACTAGAGATCTAATAGTTGTTAAAAGACATTGAGCAGAAAGAGAGAGAGAGAGAGAGAGACAAGGAGTATGCTAATAACCAGAAACTGTGAAGTTTAATCCATATCTTGTATGTTTCGTCAGACCAGAAGGACAACCAGGAGCCTGCTCGTATACATGCCTCCGGCTTCCTTCGTTTCCGGGACAGGAAACTAACACTGTCCCTTTCTATCCGGTTCTTCCTTCCTCTATCTCTCTCTCTGTCCCTTTCTCTTACTAACATACAAACACACACATATAACCTTCTTGCCATCAATTCTTGTGACTCTGTCCCAAAGTGGACGCCCTGAATTATGCAAGAATATATCTACATTCAACGTGAAAACGGAATAATTCAGGAGACCCCTGTATCGACCGGGAAACGTCTGACGACAGGTCCTACCAGTCATATATACCGGTTATAACTCCTCGGAATAATTCATCAGAGTCCGTCATGGACTTGTCGTTCTAAACTATATATGTATAAAATTCATCAGTCATATGGTATAGAAAACTTTCTTTGTGTGTTTGGATGTTCAAAAATGTTGTTATGGTTTAAAGATCTATCACGTGATCCTGGGTATTATATTTTTCAAAGTATCAAAATACACAATATCGTATCATTACTGAAGTTATACCTGTAAAGTATACATATTATGAAACATTTTGAATGTTGAAAGAACTTGGTACAGACTCTTGCGATCGTTCCAGTAGTGAACTATATATGTGCTGTCTGTTGAAGACAAACAGAAGAGCGTAACCAACGCGAATCAGTACGTAGAGTGACGTGAGTTAAGCCTTTTTGTGTGCTAGCATATTTGATGTGCCTTCCTTGTTCTGCATTTTAGATAGGATTGCGAACGTCAAGAATGACAAAGCTCGTCTCTTGTGACTACCGACACCAGGATGATACCAGTTACATACGCTCTCGGAAATGCACGTGATACCTCCACTGAGGCGCATCTATTTTGACACACATTGTGCCGCAAGGCTTCGTATCTTTGCTGTAAATATTGTACTGTACCAAAATACAACGTCTTATTCTTCACAAACGACATGAAAAACTTTCTCAAAACGAAATCTCTCACCGCTCGATATGACGAAATGTTTAAGATTTTTCTCCTATGTAAAATTCGTGTTTATTGTCTTTTATACCTTTAGAAACTGTATAAATATTTGCTTATACAGAGAACAACTTCTGGCATCGATAGTCATTGTTATTTTATCATCCCAAGAGATTCATTCATGATTTATGTATTCCCAACGAGTCTTTACTCCTGTCATTCGAATACACGTGTGAATATATACTTTGTATATAATACATACACTTGTGCCTTCTCTCTGCCTAATATACACTATGGGCGTGTTACACGAAACGTGCATGCCCGATGCATATTAAGAAACGTGCAATAAATCTTAAGTTTCGGCATCCTCGTTGTCTCATTTTGAGCATTTCAAGCCTCGAAGTTAGCGCATCGTACAAACACATCATCACGTATTTGATTATCATTTAGCGGATGCTATATCCGCAGGCCAATATAAGTGCTAGCATATAATTGATTTCGAATGTTTACTATTCAGATGGTGTTTATATCAACGATTAAATTATTGTTCCTTATTTTTAAAGTGTGATTTATATATCTAAGTTTATTTTTTTATGATATTTTTAACCAAGTACTAATCGTATATGTATGGCAGTCATACCTATGGCAGGGATAAACAAATTCGAAATTATGTGTAAATTGGAATCATGGAAAATTCAGTTCTCGATATCTTTTTTTTTTAATCTTTTTATCTTTTTTGCATCTTTTTAAAATGTATTCGCGTTTGATTCTAAGAGCTTTTTATCATCATACAACGCAATTAACTAGTCATGCGCAAATAACGACAATATATTTCGCGAAAGAGCTCAACCATGGTTTTTATGGGTTAGCAATAAAATTAAAAAAAAACTTTGACTACGAGCACGTGAAACAGCAGTAAAAAGAGAGTAAATGAAAAGAGAGAAAAAAATGGATAAAAAACTGTGATAGGAGATAAAACTCCAGAATTTTGAACTTTTGAGTTTTGTAAATACATTTTGCATCATGTGAAAAATAATTGAATGCACGATCAGGTGCTTAAGAAATATCTGTTTCTCGATATAATTCAATTTTCATTCTATCGCTTTGTAATATTTTTCTTATTTTCAAGTTTATTCGGTCAAATATTTGAACAACCAAAGTCAAATGACGAACTAGCAGACTTCTGTTTATCTTTTAGACGTAACAAAAGATATTATTCTACAATGTTGTGCCTAATTACACCTAATAAGAGCGAAGAGAAGAAAGATAGAAACAGGGAAAGAGGAAAATTGAATATTCGCGTGCATTGATCGTTTCATTGCTGGCACTTGTTAGCAGTGGATAGTTTCGTCTCCGTGGTAGTAAGCGAGAGGTTGCGCGTGAAATCTCCCCTGGACATCCCTCTCGACAAAGCGGACAACCTCTCTCTCCCCCTTTCTCCCTCCTTTTCTCTTTAATTTTCTCCATCTCTCTCACCCTCGTCCCAGTCCTGTGGATTCTAATGAGAACAATCTCACCCCTGTGCGTTATTACGAAGTTAATTGGATGGCGAATGGTAGCTGCAGGGGCTCTATTCTCTTTCTCACTCCGATATAAATGCTGGATCTTAACGGATTGGGAGAAAAATATAATTGGATAAGAATACGCACCCGGGCATCGGAAGAAGCATCAAGATGAAAGGTGTGTAGCCGCACTTTAAATTATTTGTGTTACGCGGAAGATTTCATTCGACAATAAATGAATTAATAAAACAAACCAATAATGAGAAGTAATGAAAAATCTGGGAATCCGAGATGGAAACATAATTAAATGAAATAATTACTAACGTTTCCAGAGTCTGGAAACTTTAAGCCGAACAATAACTTTTCAGGCTTCTTACTATTCACTTCATCTGTACCAAATAAATTACTCATCATTTTTTTTATATCTCGAGATTGTAATCAATGTCAACTCACCCCCTTTTTCTCTTTAAATAGAAACTCATACTGCATGCCTATACATTTATAAACAAATCAGTGAATAATCTATGATGATTTTAATCTTCAAGTCTTCCTGAAATTTATCTCGTGACGCGATAAATCTTGGGTCTAGCATAGACAAAATACACCCTGCATCAATGCCTCAACCCTTCGAATGGACTGTATGTACGGTTATTGCATGGATCTTACGAACATTGTACACAAGCAAACATTAAACACGACAAGAGAGTAGGGAAGCGCTCACTCACACGGTAATTGTACACCGCAAAGAGTATTCGTTTGTGCGTATACACACATAAATGAACGTACAACCGCGATAGAGTCCTCTGCGAAGTCCGCGAGTAATTACCGGAGACGCACCTAAACACCACCCACAAACGCCCACACGATAGCGATTTCTCGCGCATACACAAACGCGTACAACATCGGGGCATAAAGCGGGAAGAGAGCGAGAGAGCCTACAAATTCTCTTCGTATTCTCTAAACCAAGGATTCGCGGTAGAGTTACACGACAACGTGATATACGTTGAAAAACGTTATTCCGTAATACGTATATACATGCAGCGAAACGAAAGAGGAAAGAGAAGAGAGTTATGGAAGGCCGCAAGATATTACCGCGTATATTTTAAATTCGCATAAGAACAATATTGTACAAGTTGTGTATGTGCATCTGTACATATATTCGTGAGGATTAGAAATTTCGACTAAATCTTGGAGCAGAAAATTCACATTAACAAGAAGTGTTTGAATCAATAAAATCCTAAAAAAGTTCATTAACGATAACTTTAATAATAATAGTAGTAGGTAAAAATACACGAGAAATAATGTGAAAAATGAACAAAAAAGCCTAACAACAATAGTCAGGAAACCTCATAATGCGTCATAAATATAATAATCCGTTGTGAGGATTTATTTATTATTCCGGCTCTTCGAGTGTGACATAAAGCAGAGTACAATATGCTCGACGAAGCGTTGACGGAATCAAAAGATATTCCCTATTCTTTATACACATGATGAACGCGTGACTACATTTCGATAAATCTTCTCTTCATATATATCGGTAAATTTATTCATTTTTATGTATTGTATAATATGCACATTGCAATATTGTACACGTACGCTATTCATAAGAACAACCAGGATTGTTACTACGGAGCTTCCTACGCATTATGTGCTCACCTTTTCTCGTGATATTATAAAATATAATATATCGGCGCAGTGAAGTACACAAAAACCATATGCATGTATATATATATATAAATTTCATACATCGTCGCTGTCGCGTCTCGTATTCGCAAGATACTATATACTTCTTATTTATGGAAAAGTCATATGCGCGTCTTATATGCGAGGAATAATAAAAGACTGTGAATGCATTGTCTATGCTCGATGGCGCTCGTTTGCTCAGTGCGAGAGCATCAAATAAAATATTTATTTTTTGTTTTTTATTTTTTACGCCAGCACGTACGTGTACATAATACGAATGGGCGCGAATATTTTTGCATGTACGCGGGCGCGGGTGCGAGCACGAAACGAGCAAAGAGATCGTCCGCCTTTGCAAATATATAAATATACATGTAAATATATATGTGCATGTGTGTGCATGAGGTTGGCATATACGTATTACAATAATATTGCGTGATGCGTTTTGTGTGTATACGAGAATAATGCATTATCTCAAGATATAACCGCACGTATTCTCATTATTTGTAGTAACTATATAATGCGGTGTTACAATAAAAAGTGACGCAAGGAAAAAACAACGGAAAAGCGTAGGTGGCCATCAAATGCGAGCTTTAACACCGCTGTGACGTTCCACGTGGATTCATGGCACAATATATGTATATATATATATCCATGCAAAATCCGATGGATTTTGTCCATATATATGTATACTTTATCATCAGGCTTTCGCTTGCTTCTCAATGGCGTGTGTAATTCGAGAACACAAACGCCACTATACACATATATATATATTATCGACAGATAAAAATTTGCTATAACGTTGCTTCGCATGGTAGCCTCATGTATCCAATATTCTCATGGACGAATGAAACACAAGACATGTGGAAAAAAAGTTATCTACTTTTTGTCTTTCCCCAGCGACCATTATGTTAGTTACATTCTTTTTTTTAACAATAAAAAAATAATATGAGAAACTTTGATTAACAATATAGGAAATATATACTTTGCAGAATAATGTATGTTAAAAATATTGTACCACTGAAATAAATCGTGCTGATATGAGAATAATTTAGGAATAAAAAGCACGTTTATACTCATTGTTTCCTATATAATAATCAGACAAAAAGTATTTCCTCATATTCAAATATAAGATAACAAAAAATATGAGAATTTTTTTTTTTTTTCAAATTCCAATATATTGTTATACGTCATAGAGCCTGATAGTCGAATATATACACGAACTCACACACGCCAACGTTCATCTGCAATTTTTATTCTCAAATATTATGATCATGCATATTATATTTGCATATTATATATGTATATATAGAGTCGAGAGTGAGAAAGATAAATTTTCCACTCTTTACGATCGATTCGTTCAAACGGAAAAACGATTCCCCTCGTAAAACTTGATGGTTTCATCAGACCCTGGACATATATATCACGATATATGTAACATAAGTATATACATACGCAATATAGAGAGTACCATTTCTTAAAATGAAAAAAGGCGTACATGCCGAGTGCGTAATACGATCGATACGTCCAGATGAAATTATAAAAGATCGATACGTATGTGAGATGAAATGAAAGAGCCATTTCATTTGAAAATACGAATATTTGCTATGAAGAAATATCGAGAATACGGCAATTTTTCGTTCGCCAACAGTAATAACCCGTTGTTATAGTTCCACGTACATATAAATATTGTGGTATTTCACAAAAGAAACTCGTTTTTGTTATTAGTTATTACAAGTTTTTTTTTTTATCCTATATCTGAAGAATCATCATAAACAACGAACTGCGCCAAGTCTTCATTGCAACACGAATTACTTCAAACTGTTCAATAATTCTCTACCGTGCCAATGCAATTTGTTGTTTATTTCATTTGTTGGCTTTTTTTTTCTTTTTATCTTCTTTTTCTTCAACCACAGACCGCAAACTTTTTGACCTTCATTATACTGCTTTCCTCGCGGTTGTAAGTGCTTTTTCTCCCCAGGTGATAGAAAGAGAGAGAGAGAGAGAGAGAGAGAAAGAGAGAATACACTCTTGGTATACAATAATAAATAAATAAAAAAATAAGTAAAGACTTCGCTTGGGTATTTTACGATCGTCGCCGCAAAGTATATGGGAGGAGTTCTTCTCGCCTACTGAACGATAGACTATCTACTGAGACTCCTCTGTACCAATGCTGGACCCTGATGCAACAACGCGTAAAACCATAACAAGCTCACTAGATACAGAGAAAGAAAGACAGAGAAAGAGAAAAGGGAGAGTGAGTGAGAAAGAACGAGAGTGCCTCGTGCGAACTTCGCCATGCGTACGAACATTATTTATGATGGAACTCCGGTAATGGGATGTCGGATACTAATGAGCGTTCGACGTAACGCAGCGGAACTCTCTCTGACCAACGTTCATATATAGCCTACCTTAACTATATTATACTGTACATTATATACATATATACGTACGAGAATTTCGTATACGTATATATGGGCCATTCGATATTAACTTAAAAATGTATTATCAGATTGGATTCATGATTGCAACTGTCATATGTACATTATAAAAAAGAATTTAATATCTTATTTTTCACGAGAAAGATAACATAAATCTTGAATATAATGAAAAATTGATTAGAGATTCAAAGATGTTTGTAAAAAATTTAAAGGTTCAAGTGACTCGGCCTTTTTTTTCGTTTTATTATTTCGTTGGCAAATTTCATTCAATAAAGGGATCTTCAAAATGTCAATTATTTATTCGTTAAATATTCTTAAGGATGAATCAATTGAATATGAAAATTGCGAGAATGACATGAAAAAAATTATGTGAAATTATACATAACAGCAGGAAACAAATTATATTGACGCGGAATACCTCATACAGTGTGTAAATTTAAATGGATGTAATGGATGTATCACATATAGTAGGTATATAGCGTATGAGAAATTCAGTGGCCGATAGGGAGCCTCCGTTAATCCAAGAGTATCTGTGTGCGACGCCTATATACAACACCGCCAAGACGCAAACCTCATCACACCTAAAGCTCCCATATATACGCTATCGGATGCTGCACGTATCGATCAATTAATTAACCCACATTTTCTCGTGACTCGTGATAAACACGTTCAGGATTCAGTTCCATGAACCCTATATAAGCAGATAAAATGAGAAAAAAAAAGAATTGGATTTATTGGATATTCAAGAATTGTCAAATGCACAATTAAAATGCAAAATGGGCTCTCATGAAAAAAAAAATTCTAGAATTTTACGATATTCAAATGAATTGCCAGTGAGTTTTAATGGAATTCGATAAAGTATAAGCACAAATTTTATGCATGTACAAATGCATATTTATGCACTTTTTTTCTTCTTTAATATTTGTGTGCAAAGTGCTAAAATGAATAATCTGACGTGCAGCGCGAAGATGTCTCTGATTCTACGGATAATTATTCTTCCCGTGTGGCTGTTTGCGAGATAAAAAATAAAAGTATATAAGAACAAAGGACAAGAGAGGCGTTATCCCATGTGAGTTACGTTTGACGCGGACTTTGAGTCTTTAACGAGGCAGAGGGTGAGCCCGCTGACTCGTATGCAATATATATAGGCGTCAGAATGTATTTTGTTTCCATCCTCTCGCACAAGAATAATACAACAGGCACACTATGGGCGAGTAAATTACGTTACAAGTATTAACGCGCGTGTATATATGGTGTCGATTTTACTTTAGTATGTGCCAATGGGTAACTGCTCCCCAGGATCAAGTAAAAAGCGCGTGGGCGCTTGATTCGAATACACACCTACAATAAAGAGCGATGGTATATCTGCATTAGATTATTATGCTTTTACATCGTTTTCCTTAGCTTGTTCAAAATTGGTCAAAGAAACGTTGGTAAGAGTTGTTTGCAGCATTATATAAAAAATTTGTATACAACTTTACCGATTGTATATTACGAACATAATTTTTATTGTTTCTTAGATCTCAATAACGAAGTTTTTTTTCTGTAAATTTTAATTAACATTATTTAAAAAAAATCAAGTAATATCTTGTTATTTTATCATTGAAAAAAATTACGTGCTTGCAACGCTGGGATACAATTGGACCCCAGCATCCAAAACTATATAAAGTTCAAACTATTGATTATTTTTTCGTAACTCATTAAAAGATTATTTTTACATATGATATCAGTTATACTATTAATATATTTACAAATGATTACTTAACACTTACACATTTAAAGTTAAGAATGAAAAGAAGTCAAGTAAGAGTTAATTATTCTTGTATTATTTTGCACCAAATTTCTACAAGTGTGTCGTGCATTATTTTGCATGGATTAGCACGAAATCAAACAATGTGACGTTTGGGTGATAACGTGATTAAAAATTAACATTTTGGAAATGAGTAATGTTAATAGATATAAAATTATAACTGAGTAATAAAATCACATAAAAACGGTTAGGATTTTCGATTCATCTGACCTAGAATAAACCCAAGTATATTTACACACGTATACGCAATATTTTTGTAGACATACATGAATGTGTATGTGTATATACAGGGAATACAGCATCCCCGAACGATTTCAAGCGTCCCCCAATAGCAATCTCTCATTCCCCGTTGCCCGTACTCCACAAATTTACGAGACGTCGCTCATCCTGATATAAATCAGTTTCTTCACGCGAGTAGATTCCTTCAGAACCTATATCTTTCCCCGAGTTCTTCGATATATTCACGTGAATACGTAAAAAATTACATTTTGTATACTTGGCATATATAGAATCACGATTGAGCTCTGACAAATTTATACATATGAATTTTAGATTTACGATGTATCTACACGCCATTGAGAATTTTTTACAATCTTTCGATCTCACCATCACCAACATTAGAGAATTGTCCATGCGCATATACAAATTAAATTGAGATGGCGATGAATCTCATTTAAATAATAGGACAATTATGTCTTTAAAACTTTTTTTTTTTTCATTTTAATAGTACGTATACAAAGTAGATCGAATAGGAATAACTCGCGTAACTTTGTATTCAAGTACTTTTATTGACGAGTAAGTGTGCAATAAGCCATTTCTCATTTTATTCTGTGCAAGCTCATATAGCCTTGAATAGCGAAATAAATGACTCGTTGTCTCAGAGTCTCTTTCTCTTTTCTTTTCTATCGAAACAGCGATAGAGGACAACGAGGGGAGTTGAAGCTACTCTCGCGAGACTCCTCCACACGCCGATGAATAATAGAAGTAACCAATCTTCAGCGATATCTCGATGGATCTGCGTATAAGCGCGGGCTATATAATAAGAGACGAATAAGAATAGGAACAAAAAAACATGCAGAACTGAAAGAAATAGTAGACAAAGGATAAGAGAAATCGAGGGAAAAGGAAGATGTTACGAGGTACGAATATAAGAATGCATATGTGTGTGTGTGTGTATGCCATATCGGAGAATCGAATACGATAGGAAGAGGCGACTGGTACACAAGAGAGAGAGAGAGAGGCAGATCTCGAGCTGGAATCGTTTCACTTTTGTTATCGCAATTCGTTCATTGGTATTTGCTATCACGACGCGCTCTGATAATAATAATAACGAAATTTCTCTATTTCAAAAGAGCACCTTTTTCTCTCTTTTCCTTTATATTCTCGTCTCTCCTACTGTATTATATTGCTTCCAGAAATCCGCATATATCAATGGCCCAGTTTATAAATCAATGCCTTTTGCCACGTTATAAAACGCAGTAGGAATTACAAATATAAAAAGTGAAATAATGATTGAGGTCTCCGCAAAAAATTATTATTGTTTTCTCTGTTATTTCTCTACTCAAAAGATTCCATACCTGTATACTCTCCACTAAAAGCCCTTAAATTTACATCCTCGTGTTGTAACTGCTAGCACGGATCAGCTGATTTCCAGCGGTTTCTCTTTTGATTATCTTTTGTTCACGCGCTTCGAGTCACTTTGGTTAATCCACTCTGTAACAAATTTAAGGCTAAATATGTTATCCCACATTTACGTTCATTTTTGTCAGTCCCATTCATGGGACCAAGATATGAAAAAGGAGACAAACGCTTACAACTAATTTACCAACACTTCCGGTTCACAACATTTAACCCTCATTTCTACCTCCACAGGTGTCTTACTCTCCCCTTTTATCGTATTTCCTTCTCCGGTTTACAATATGAAATATTGATTTAAGCTTAACAAGAATTAAAAAAAAAAATGAATTTGATCTCCAATTTTCGGAAGAAAATCTTTAAATATTTGGAACATCACGAGAATAAAAATGCCCTAAGGCTAAAATTATAGAGTTGCAAAAAATGCATATCGAGATTACATTGTTTTTTATAATAGACGGTAAAAACAGTTATGGAGTAACGGACTTGTAACTATAAATCGTATTGATGGGTTACTCCGAAGGCAACTGGACGAATAAACTTTATATAGGACGCACGCAGCCTATGGTTTATGTGTAATACGTATATGTATATACATATATGCATAATATTTGTGTTTATACATATGCATGTAAAGTATACGACACAATATTGTGAAAAATACCTGCAAAAATGAGAGCCTTGCTCGCTTAATTGCATTTTTTTTCTGCCACCAGGCGCGCGTCATTACCCTTTTCCCCTTCCGATCATTAAGTCCCGCGAGTTAAGTATAGGTATGCGCATAGTATCCACGTACCATCTCATGCTCGTCGGTACGGTCGCTTTCTTGCGGACAACGGGCATCCATGCATATATGACGCGTTCATCCCATTTAACGTTTTACATAGTATGCACGTATAGTTTTTCCGTCTCTCATCAACGTTAATATATCGTATTTTTATTATGTACTTACGTGCGTTAGTAATTTGTATGCGAAAAATGTATGGGGCACGTTTAACCTCATTATTCATTGGGCAATAATATATATATATGTGATAAAAAATAAAATCATGCCCCATTGGAAATTTGTGCATTTCTGCACCATAATTTGCCCTATTTAAACCGTTTTTTTTTTCTTTACGTTAGAGAAAGACTCTCTGCTTGAACTTCATTCCCTTTACGCGCTTCTTAGCTTTTCTTTCTCTCGGAAAAAAAGTTTTTGCGCGAATAAGGTAAAATAGAGAAACCGTGTGGAAGATTTTTTGCTATTTGCCCAGCTATGTAAACCACCTATTAATAAACAATGTTATTGACACCGTTACATGCGAGATTATTTTGATTAAAGAACAAAAAATTGTCAGACACTGCGAATCTTTGTAAAGTAACGGCGATTGTCTTGTTTAATATTTCTTAAATATATTTTTAAACAGTGTAGATTCTTAATTTAGATATTTAAAAATTTTATTAGAAAAAAGAAATTAATGAATATTTTTAATAAACATTACACGCAGTGAAAAAAAGAATGCTCGTAATTATCAATTTCAATAAAAATATTTGAGAAGTTAACGGTTGATGAAAAGTCTATATGTTTAAATATATATGAGCATATAAACGTATCTGTGTATAGCGGCA
>JABMBV010008547.1:0-10061 GCA_018906735.1 Mesochorus sp. PSUC_FEM 10030011
ATATATATATATGTATGTGTGTAAGGCTGCACTATTCCGAGGGCTCTGTTGGTCGTCTTCGTCGCGGCGCGTTCCGCTTTGCTCTGCTTCGCTTTCTGCTTCGGAAGCGAAAAAGGGAAGGAGAAGGTTTGCCGACGCGAATCAGTAGGAGGGGGAGGGGGTTGCTCTGCGTGGGAGGTTTCCTTACTTCCTCGCAACCACCACCATCACCACCAGGGCTACACGACCGAGGAATCGATACGGCGGGTGGAAGCCCAGAGCGCCACCAACGCCTCCGACGCTACGTCATTGCACCCAACGACCGGAGCCACCCTCGTCCTCGATCCCACTTCCTCTCTACCCTCGGCTCTTCTATCTTTATACATACATGCATAGATATACCGACACACACTGTATACCCTCTCGTGTACAGTTCGAAATGGCATTGTGTACCTCGACCTACCCTGCCACACCTATACGGCTCTATGCCATCACCCTAGATTGTAGTAGGTTACTGTTTGTATTGATGTCGATATACAGGTACGTTTGCTGGAAAGATGTGTGTATGAGTTTCTATTCGAATGTATGCATGAATTTCAGGTTTTGCGAACAATCTTATAGTTGAAAAATTTGATCTCGCCAATAGAATCGATAATTTCCTTTTCTTCAACTGTATTAACTTTGTATTTTACGTAGAATTAGAAATATTTTCTTTTTCTTCAATCTACAAATATCTTTTTCAAGGTTGAATTAAATATGACCGGTTATATAAATATTCAAATAGAAATTTTCTTTTTGAAGAATATTATTCGGAAAATACATTTTTGACATTTACTAATTTTACGTTTTACGTGATCGACAGAAATTTTTTTTTTCATGTTAACAAATACCTTTCGTGCAATTCAGATTATTGTTATCAGTCAGGCTGAAGTAACTGAGGACAAGTGGCAGGATCGGCATTCATCGGGGCTGGTACCGATCTTATGGATTCGCCAAGTTCTAACCGATGCTCGTGACTACAAAGCGATGTAGAGAGAGAAAGAGAGAGAGAATGAGTGTATATATAGCTCATAATGTTTATAGCTACAGTATGGTAAACGTAGTCACGAACCATCGCGGTACCAGTCGAATTAACTTGCATAGGAAATTAGTCGGATCGCACAAGCATCGATTGGCATATCATGCCCATGTATTTTGTTGTCGTTCTTTCATAGACTCAGCAATGTATATATAAATATACATATAAATTGTGACTTTTGACAAATGGGGATAAAAGATTTGGGATTAAAAGATGATCAACAAATTATTAATTGAACCGTTTTCGATTATAACTTATACGAAATTGAGAAATGAGCTCCGTTCGAAAAAGACTGAAAGTATAATTTTTATTGTGATTCATAATAAAAATTCTTGATTCTACTTATCATACTTTTTTTTTTATTTTTCGATTTAATTGGATCTTTAATTATTTCGTGATTTAATAAATATAAAATTGAGCTTGAGATAAGAGATCTTAAAAAAAAATTATTTTTTTTATAGTAACTTCATTCAGGTGTTTAAGAACGTGAAAAATCGGGACATGAAATGAGAGTCACTGGAGGATGTGGGCAGAATTGGCCTACGAGAAGGGCTCTTAAGCGTTTGGCTTTGGCAGGGAGTCGTAAAAATAATGGAACGCCCGGCCGTGCGCAAGGAGAGGCCCCTAGTACTAACTAAATAGCATGTAATAGCGAAAGGCGCGGCTACACACTCAACAGTAGTAGAAAATCTCAGTGTGTATGCGCCGCAGTTTCAAATGCTCTCTATAGATATCGCAGAGAAGCGGGAGAGCTTTATACGGGAGAATGCAGTCCTCTTCACATTGCCACTACACTATATAATACCAGGGCTCTTGAGCTCTCTCCCTCTCTCTCTTTCTCTCGCTCTCTTGTACCCGGAACAATGGTAATTGCTAATTAATACTCTCTCAGCAAGGCCCCATTCTCGTGTCCACCCACCTGACCTTGATTCCGCGACATAATGGAATCCTACACACAGCACTTATATATACATGTATAAAATGTACTATTATCCACCAGGATATTCCAATAATATGGTAAACGCTTAGCGTCACTTGTTTATTTTATTTTCTAATCGATCTATAAGAAAAAAAAAATGGTAACATTTTATACATTCTACATTTAATCGATAATCCACTATAGAAAGATTCCATTCAAGTGGTGCTAATTCGAATAATAATAATTTCTATTTGTTGCATTTGAATTTTCTATTTTTTCTTTTTCTATAACATATTTGATGATACAATAAATTTTGAGAAATTTTACGCGACCTATACGATTTTATAGCATTTCCAATTTTAAACCTCAAAGACCGATCTCGCGTTATTTACTTCTTCACCTCCCTCTTCCTTTTAAAAACTCTTTTTATCGCGAGTGTTGGGTGGCTTCTTAGGTTTCACGCGTTCCATCAACTAGTGAAGAGCGCGATGACGGTCACTCGGGAGGGACCTTGACGAAATATGCCATAACCAACAAACATACACACATACCACCTGGCCAAATCTTCTCATATCGCATAGTCACGCGTTCGTACACCTTTCGGCCTGCGCCGTTTATTTTTCTTTTCATATCGTTTTCGTCTCTAAATTTGTACCCGGCACTAAAAACCTCGTCAAGGGGCTCGTTCGACGTACATTTCAAAGCTTCCTGTTAATTTATTTTACTATTATTCTTATTGTTTTTTTACAATTTTACTCACTCGTAGTCGGTGATAGAGACTCAGGAATTCCAGTTCGCATTTTTTTCACATAGTACTCACCTAGAATTAAAAAAAATAATAAAAAAAAAATCGTTAGATAATAATATAAAAAAACGTATTGTTAATATTCATTTCATAATTATAAATATAAATTTTACAAAACAATGAGCGTATATTCATTTGGGATCAATATAGCCCGTCGCAGACAGTTCACGAGACATCGATATTTAAACGTGCTTGCGGTCATCCCGGGACGCTGGAGGAAATGAAAAATTGAAGAGGGGGGGGGGGGTGGAAAAGCGACGCGTCGCGCTAATTGTAAACGCACAAAAGCTAAAATCGCGAGTTTCCCAGATCGCATTTTCACACGAACATTATATAGTGTCCTACCGTACTATTTTACATTTATATATACTAAAAATAACCACGAGCGTGTATGATAGTCAATGTGTATATGGGGGTGTACACCTATATTGGGATAATGCACTGTAAAAGGGTGGTGAGAACGATAGAGGACCGTGAATCCGCGGATAACGCGAGCAAAAGCGCACGATTCCCCGGGGCATACATCATCGACCGACTAATTTCCACGACAAATATTTTACGGTCGGCCATTACGGACGTATAGAACTCACCCCTATTATATGTACGTATATACAAAATATACATGTATGCGAGCGATATAAACCACGAATTTATTGTACACACATCGAGGATCGAGAGTGGATTTTTGATGCCCGTAAAATTCACTATCATTCCCTGTTTGTTTTCTGCTAAACTCGTAAAAAACAAAATTCGTTTCTCATCATAGATACAAATATATCGAATAAGTATCATTATAAAAATTATAAACAAAAATAAACTAAACCATGAACAGTTACAAATGTAATCGAGATCAATGTGAAATTCGGATAATTACAATCGACGAGTATATACACGGGTGAAACAGAGTTGACTCCAAAGTTCATTGAAATGTATTTAACTTTGATGATTGGCTATTTCAATGTTCAAAGGGTTTCCTCTACTTCAACGTAAATCCTTTAACAAACGAAAATGTCAGATTCGCAAATTGACTGAAGCACTTGATTCAATCTTGTATGAACAATGTTCACCTATATATCTACCACACATCAAAGTTCCTTTTCTGATTTGGAGGCATTGCTTAATATTCATACACCCCCTTCGTAACAGCCTTTATAACGAATCAGTCTTCACATTGAGAACTGTTTAACAGCTTCCAATCGAACATCCTCAAACGATGAGAACAAATGCTTGATTAGATCCGATACATCGTACGAGCCACTGTCATAGACGAGGTTTACGAAACTAGGGCTGTCATGACGAAAGAGAGACAGAGAGAGAGAGAGAGAAACACAGAGAATACGAAGACCTAAATGGATGTAGAGTTCGCCTCTACGTTGGTTGAAGTGGTTTCAGCGTATCCGGAGGCTCTACGAGAGTGAAGCACACCAAACAAGATTAGCGAGGCGAATTGCTCACGTTCATTGACTATTCAGCACTCGGGCCACTTTGGCGCTCTTGTATGTTACCCTGTGGTCTATGGCAGGTGCACAACCGAGACAGAAACTTCTCTCTCGACACTTCTTGTTTCGTCCTGTTTTGGAGAGTCGTGCTAACGACGGAAACTTTGCAAAAGCATAAACGTATAACGTAGCTAATACAACAGTAAAGTATCGTATATGTGCTGAAGCTCGTTATGTTTACGGATTTAGAGGTATATGCAGATTGGTGGTTTAGATAATATGAGTGCATACTCGGAGTAGATATAAAGACGATGAAAATTGCTTTTGTCTTATTTTCTATATGCGAGAGTGCTACCAATTATTTTCTATAACGTTTCAAACATCGTTCAGTGAGGTTCGGGGGATAAAAGATATGAATATTTTTTTGTTACAAATCAATAGACATTCACAAATTCAATCATCCAATGTAGTGTTTTTTTAGCAATAAAACGTTTGAACTGGTTGATTGGGAGGGTATTTTTGAGTTATCATTCAAAAATTGGTAGACGTATATTCTAAATCTGATTGCTTAGAAGATTAGAACATACCAAAAAACATTTATATATGAATTTTCATCCAAATTGATTTAAATTTGAGAAAGTTACTTGAGTTTGCATTACATGTTGATAAAAATGTTAAGAATGCAGTCAGAATAAAAGGTAGCGAGGAAAATGAAAAAATGAAAAAATAAAATTATTACGATCGTAAAGGCAATTTCAGAAAGGCTGTCCCAATATTTCTTTGACGGGAGCGGTCTCTAAAGCACAATCATACAATCGCAGGTGCAAGATACTCTCAGTAGAGGAAAAAAAAACAATTCTGTTCAGGAAAAAAAACGATTATATATGGGGTGAGCTAGTAACTGGAAGAACGAGAGGCAGAAGGTGAGGTACGATGGACGCAATCGCGTAAAACAGTAATTGAGTTCTTATCGAGTGTCGTGCAATCGAATAACCGCAGCTCAAGTACTTCTTGTTCTTCAACCCAGCACCTTTTTCTTAACATCTTTCCCTCATTCCGCCTTGACGATCATCCCTCTTTCTTTCTCTCTGTAACTTCTTTCTTTGCTTCTTAGAACAATATTATTAATACACTGCATCTCTTGTTCATGGACGCTTCTGTATATGTGCTGGAATGAAAATATATAAACGCTATACAGTGACCAACACTGGTACAGCACCTGCAACACTTCAGGTTCATTCTCTTCACCTCTCGTCGCGGAATTACACGAGAGAGTCCAAAGCGAACTCAAAGCACCAGGAGCTCGCTCTTCGCAATTATCTCGACTGTAAAAAGACCATCATTTTATTCGAATTTCTTCGGACATGCGCACACGCGTGTGTGTATACTCATGTAAGTTTAGAGTGTAGCTATGAAGTATCAAAGGTGATACGCGTAATACTAGTGAGTTAAATACTTCCTGCAGCAAGAGGAAAAATCTCGACGAGAAAACACCTGACGTCGGATTATTTCTAATTAGAAACACAACTTTGTTTTTTATAGTTTTATCATTTTCATTGTTGAAATTCTTATTGATTTTGATTTACGTTTTTCTTCTTGTATATTTATATAGTGGCTTTGATGAACATTTTATGAAATCAAGGCATAGGCTTCATTTTGAATTAAAATTTTCCCTAAAATTAGTCTCTAAGTAAAGTTATTGCCTGCCATTATATATTTTTTTTTTCAACAACTTTAAGCTTTTCCATTACATTACACACACATATATATCCGATGTTCTATATCCACGGGCGACACGAGAGATAAAACTCTGGTAGGGCTAAGCCCCGAGCAAAGAATCACTTTGCTATCGAGCACGTAATCGAAACCCATTGCCATAGTACCATGGGATGAGAAGTAGGAGGAGTATCCTGAGATTCTGCTCTCGAGTTTCCGATAGTTTTCTTCGTTTGTTTTCTTTTTCGTGTACAAGAAACGTGAATCAAGTGGCTGTTTATACCCCTTTCGCCTGTATTCAATTGGTATTCACGAGTGAGGAAGAAAGCAAGAAAGTCGTGTAGTAAAGGAGGTGAACGAAGAGGATATTGTACACGAAGGGTTCATCGAGGTTTCTCAATCCCTGGCTGTGTACAAAGGGTTGTATCGACGGCTTAAAATCAAAAGGGCGCATCTGCTGCTTGCATGCATAGCTTTTGAAGCTCTTTTATGGCTGCGACATCAAATGCATATATATCTATACATTGGATAGCCAACGACAACGACGACGAGGTTCTGCAAGCTTGTGAGAGATCCAAGCGTGAGGGGTAGGTAAATGTAAGCAGTAAGCCATTTTCCAGACGATGAGGCGCGAAGCCCCGCTCTGCCTCTTAGCGCGCTGTAATCCCTGCCTCAGCAAGCTGACGTCAATATACATATAGTATATGTTGTTATATGTTGCAGAACATAAAGGTGGTCGAGATGATGGGCAGCATAAGAAGCCACCCTCAGGTGTACGAAGGACCAAAAGGCTTCGTACGCGTGTTTCATATGAGACCTCAACGTTTTATTTTATCATTGTTTGAAGAATCATTATTGATCGAATAAAATCTTAAAAATTAAGAATTATAAGTTGGGTCAGATAATAACTGATCATTAAAATTTGTTTATAAGAAGAAAGAGTGACTGTTTCGTTCAATTTTCTGCCATTGTGAAAAATAATTTATTTTTTTCAATATCAACGTCCATCGTCTGTAATTTTCTTTTTCCTCTTATGTCTTCCTTCTGCCTCTCTTCTGTTGTCCACGTGAGCGTGTAATAACCCGGAGGATGAAGTCAGGGTACGTTTACCCGCGCGCATCCCCCCAGTTTCATGTATCGTCCTATGAGAAGCAGCCAGAGTCTCGGAGCTTTTACGTAATATCCGAGAAAGCTTCGAGCTGAAGCCGAAGATTTATGCGTCCTTGGAAGGAAGAAGGGACGGAAGCACGGGGGTATTGGTATTTCCTATATATTCTCGCTGCTACGAAAGAGAAACCCCTCCCTATATATCCTTAACTCCACTCGAGTTCTCTTCTCGTCGACGACTACGTCGTCATGGTCTCAGAAAAAAGCAACCCTGAACTTTCATCCATGGAAGAAAGTCATTCCCGTGTTACCGCGTATACCGAATACAATGTATAAACCATCTTTTAAAGTAAAAAAATAAACTGTCGAGTATTAATATAATCAAAGTCATAATTTTTTTAATTTGCGGGTACAGCATTCGTTGAATTATTTTTTTTTTCCATTGACTCATGTATTTCTGTCAAACACATTTATTTCTATAGATGTACATTATGAGCAATATAATAAAAAAAAAGTGTATTGGCATTAATTCAATTCTATCGATACAAAATAATGATGATGATACAAATGAATAGGAAAAGTTATAATGATATTATAATACGAACAGTTCCGGTCAGACTCGTGGTGACGACACGGTCCATTAATATTTGAGCAATTAGCACAACCGCGTGAGAGCTCGTAGAGTGTCCGTGCGTCACGCGAGCGAATAAGAAAGAGCGAGAAAAAAAGAGAGAGAGAGAGAGAGAGATAGCACACGCCGAATAATAAAACGAACGACACGAATATAAACTAATTAGAACGCGTTTTACTTCCCGAAACGGCGTTTATGCGTTTCGTATAAGCCAATCCTCCCCTGACGCGAACGTTTTCTACACATATTACAAACTCGAAATATATATTTTTCGCCAGGTACATGTGCGAGACGAGAGACCGTTAGGAGTGAGATTCACATGCACATACGTATACATATATGTGTGTATAAATGTGCGAACGAGAGAGTGGTTAATCTCACCGGACCAGGGTAAAAGAACCGGACGAAAAGTTTGTGTGTGCTGTACTATGGCAATGATTGGACGCCGTCACGCGATGAAGAGGAAAAAAAAGAGAGAGAAAGAGAGTCAAGAAAACCAAGAGAACCGGCATGTCAGCTACGTTCATCTCGATGTCGACGGGATTCTTTTTTAATGTATTTTTTTATTGACGTAAAATGCATGAGATTGCACGCTCTCTTATCTCTACGTCCACCCACATTCTTAACAAGTTATTGACTCGCGCATGCATTTTACGTTTGTTCTTGATCTCGTCAAAATTATATCAAGAGATACGATATATTTCGAGAGATATTAAATACAATCAACGAGTAACATTATTTTTCTCAAGAAATATATTTTCAATCAAAACAATAGGAAGAGAATTTATGCTGCGTATAAACATTGGAAAATTATCATCCAAATGTTGTTTTGTATTTAAAATAAAATTATTAATTGTATTAATAACAATATTTGTAGCCAGAAAATATGTATTTAAATTATATCAAAACGATTTATCAAGCCCAATCTCTTAAAAATCTCAGTATCTCGTATATATCCTATATCGACAGACGATAAAAAAAAAATAACAACTATCAAGGGTTTTGAAAAAACAATTTGCTCGTGTGAAACGTTACGATCTTTTCTTCGAGAAAGTCCGCAAAGTCCCACCTGGGGAGTTTCGAGCGACGATTCTACAAGAAATGGGGAGAGAAGAAAGGGAAGAAAAAAAAAAGTTTCACAGGCGTGAGACGATTTTGCGTGAAGCTCATCCTCTTGTCGCTCGGGTCCTTCGAGGGAACCGCAGTAGGAAAAAAAAACGAGGGAGGAGAGACCAAGGAGGCAGAACCCAGCTACAGCGAGTCAAAACGCTCCTGCGATTCGCAGGGGAGAGAATAAAGCGTTCGCGTAGTATATAGAATTCAAAGGACCGCGTGGGTTCGTTCGGAGCTCGTGATAATATGTAAATATTGCGTTATCAACGCCAAAGAACGTGAGCTGACGATTCATCGAGAGGGCGTCCACGGCAGATTTTACTTTCTTTCTCAGCGTCGTCGTCGACGACGACGACGACGACGTCGAGAGCGATTATGCGAGGCAGTAACTCGTGCAATTACCTCCGGTTTTACGTTGAATCGATGGCTTTTAATTACGCGAGGATATTTATGGCGGTAGATGGGAATGATGAAGTTGAATGAAAAAAAGAGGACGATGAAGTTGAAAGAAGCCTTAAAAATTATTATTATTATTTTTTTTTTTTTCACGAAACGCGCAAGACAAGTGAGATTTGTTATCGCAAAAATTCAAGTCTCATACCAATAGCACGAAATTGAGGCGTTAATTGAAGAAGAAAAAAATTAATTTTCCTCAAACGATAACAAGCGAACAGTTAATTATTAAATTATTGCGTCACATTTTTACACCATTCGATTCGTATCGCAACCATCTCACTGCTTTTATATTAAATGACACAACAATTTTCAGATATTAATTACAAAAACGTAATTAATTCTGGTGAAAAAAAAAAATTAACATGACATAAAGTCTGAAAAGATCAAGCAAGTTTGCTTCAACCTGCATAAAAAAAAATATCATTTTCAAAGATTCTTTGCAAAAAAAAAATATATATGTAAAAAGGTAAGGCAGAAAAGACAGTGAGAAGAAGGGAGAATATACGCATAGCCGAGCCCGGCGATACGGTAGCGGCCACGTCCTCGGAAGCTGCTCCCTATATTCCTCCTCCCGCGTGTGCTTCTGCATGCCAACGTCGATGCCCAAGGAAGAAGAAGCACGAATAAGAAGTACAAGAAGCAGAAGAAGAAGCATAAGAAGGAGCTGGAAAATGATTAGTTATTAAAATGCCGATAATTACATATAATCAAAGGGGAATAGGGAGTGTCCTCCGCATACGTTTACGCGATCGCTGTAGTTCTATACATATACCATTATGTATGTAAACGCGAATACACAGACGTATGTATATATATAT
>JABMBV010008558.1:0-10057 GCA_018906735.1 Mesochorus sp. PSUC_FEM 10030011
ATACAAAGAAATTAAAAAAAGAAAAAAAATATATTTTTTCGAGCACTCCTAACAGAATTAAGAGAATTTTAAAGTGAATATTGATAAGTATATCAACGAGAACTTTTATGATATATTTTTTTCAATTTCACATTTACAAAATTGGATCCATTTGCATAATATTATGAATTTTTGTTTTTACGAAGAATTCGGGTATTTTTCTATAGTTCGATTCATGAATATTAAGTAAAAAATGAAATGAAATAAAAAGTAATTTAAAAAAAATAATGATAAGAGTGAAGAAGAGAGAGTTGACTCAATTTGTCTTGAACTGCTCGTATTTTTTCGCAGATCTTTCAGTAACGCATAGCATATATAAAATCTATATATATATATATATATACAAGACAGAAATTGTACAGCAGCAACGCTGATGGGCTCTCTCGTGCTCTGCTGCTTATATATACACACACATACATACATATACATTCGAATATACGATACATATATATTTTATCGTCGAACGTGCAACGACGAAATGCATCTCGTGGGAATGTTCCCGATGAAACGCACTCTGGAATTTCCGCGCGGGAATCGAAAATTCGATGAGACAACCCTCGGCGTTTGTACGTGCTCGGTGTATTTGTCTCATTCCTCTGGTTCCCTCTTCGTTTTCGAGCTTCTCACTATATGTATATATATATATATACGTTCGTTCCCTCATTTTGTCCACGTGAATATATATTTATATGCTGCTTGTATATCGAAACGACCAATATATAAACCTACATATATTTAACCCTGACACGAAATGTGTATACGAAAATATCTGTGATTCAATTAACATCAAAGAGTTTTTGTGCGGATTTTTTTTTACTCCCGCAGCTGAAAATAAAAATTCCACATCGTTTTTTTTCACTCTTATTTTTCTCCTGGTATACAAATATTTATACATTTTTTTTATTTGTTCGTTGAAAAAATAACGACATTAAATTAAATCAGTTTCTATATAGAAAATACAAAAGAGATTTAATAATCATTGAAATAAAAAAAAATAGACAATCAAACAGAATTATACGGATTAACTTTTTTTCGAGCGTCTCTTCCGCACTTGCTTCGTCCAAATTCACTTTCAGTATTGGAATATATTACGGTAGCTGGTTACAGACGTGCTTATTTTCGCTCTCTTCAACCTTCGATAATTCCAAAAAAATATTTAAAAATATTAAAAATTCATTTTAAATTAATTCAATTTCTCAGAGGGCTAATCTTCAGTCGTTCCATTTAAAGTTAAGAATCTTCAAGACTTCTTACGATAAATATATATATATATATACATTTATTTATACATAAAGCGAAGAGACGAAGCGAACGATAAAATCGGAAAGCTCGAGGTAAAGCTTCCTCCTCGTTATCCCAAGAAATAAGAAGCTCCCGCGACAAGATCAAAGGTTAACATCGTCGTTACTTCGATCGTATTTACTGACGCGAAATCTTGAGCTCCAGCTTACAACATGACGTCATTGGCGTTAAAATAAATGAGCACAAAAAATTATTTACCACTTATTAAAAAAATATTTTTCGTAATCTGACTTTTGAGAGCTGTAGATGTTTCAGGAAAATTTCTTAATTTTCAATCTTAATTTTTTCATAGGGATATGCATTGTTTTATTTATTAAGACGTGCCGAGTATAAAAAAAAACATTTTCATCAATTTTTTAAGGTATATAAATCTTAATTCTTTTTTTTTTTATAATTTCGATCATTTGTTTTTTAAACTGTAATTAAAAATGGTTCGTAATTAATATATTTCATATAAAATTGCTACTTTAATTTGATTAAAAAATAATGACAACATTCGGCAATATTTCAAGCATTTTTTGGCATTGAAGGTGCGAGAGATCTTTGGCAATACAACCGTGATTTACGAGCTTGATTTTTTTCCCTCTTCCTCGACGAAAATTTTGTCCTTTTTTCGTGCTTATAACTCCCTCCCTCTTTTCCCTAACTCTTCCGAGGATATTTAATCTATTTTCAGTTAGCCAATAGCGAACGTATACGGAGCTACTCCTTATCCTCCCCACCCCCAACCCGAGCACTCAACTAGATCCAAGTTGATTCAAGCAAGATTTGCTTTCCGGGGTCGGCTCCATGCTCTTTTTTTTATTTTCTATCTCTCTCCTTCTTCGTCTATCTTTCTTGAGAACATTTTTTTTTGCCAATGCATAAACTTCAATGGTTATAACTTGGACAACAGTAACATGGGATTTTCCTCAATTTAAAGTTGCTCCGTAAAAAGCCCGCGCTGTTTCCAGCGACTGGTATCCAAAGTATATATATACGAGCGTAAAAATAGAATGTAAGAAAAAAAGGCTAATACATTTAGAAAAATACGCAACGGTGATGTGATCGTTCGCAAAATATTTAATTTAAAAAAAAAATAATTCGCATAATCGATCAAAGAAAAAAATAACTCAACTGAAAAGTCACATAAAAACGAATCTCTGTCTGGATGTGTCTCCATAATTTGTGTCAATTTAACGGATAATTTGATCGTGTGCTCCGACCCATGATTGGTTTTCCGGTGTCAATTTTCTTTTTGTCCTTCGAACTTTAACCACGAAGTAAAAAAAATTGATCGAGGGATGTTTTACCTGGCAAATGTGTACTTTGAGAGTGTATACGATCAATAGAAAGACCATTTGGCGGTTCGTCTGTTTCGAGGAAGTAAACATTCTGAGCGAGAAGTTTCTGAAGGATTCAGCGTAGCTGCGGTGATAAAGCTCATGGACGATTGTCGGTCTCGTATAGATTTTCAGAGCGCAAAGCGCAGTGAAAAGAAAATGAGAGCTTTCTCTCTCTCTCTCTTTTACAATTCTCGCTCTCTCTTCCATTCTTGCTCTTATTCTTACACTCTTACCTGGTATACGCGAGCGCGCAATTACTTAGGATAAGCGCCGAGGATGCTTTTCGGTAAAATCGGACTGTGTAAACGGCGTGGATCCACCCTCGTTTCCGTTCGCTTTCTACGTTATTCCTCGTGAGCCTGTATTTCGCGGTAAAATCCGACAGTTTTACGATCGTGCAGGCGGAGTTGAAATAATAGGTGAGCTAGCTTGCGGGTAAACGAGAACGGGTTATAGGTATATATATATATGTGTACGAAAGGGGTAGAGAGAGAGAGCGAGAGAGAGAAAGACGGAGACAGATAAAGTGAGATAAATGCAGTAGAAGGATCGATGGGGAGAAACGAATGAGGATTGGCAGACGATAGTGAAAAGTTTATCCCTCACGAGGCTCGTTGTGCTTCTCTCCAATATATCTGTATAACGTCGATATAATACATAAAGCTCTTTTTCTAGCTCGCCCTCTGTACAATTTTCTGCTTCGTTTCGGCCCTTTCGCTCGGAGAGTAAACATTTCTGCAATCAATATATACACAGCATAGATATTTCTGCATTGTAATCAACTGGAAAGACCCGCGGATAAACAGCCACTCGCACAGCTAATTCTAGCAAAATTACACGTCAATCAACCCCCCCTTTTTTTTTATTTGGCTTTGTTCAATGCATTGTTTCATGATATTTCAAATTTTTGCGAACAATAGAATAGGGAATGGTATATGTGCTTGAGAGTGAAAATTACAAAAATGCATTGTTCGAAAATTAATTTAAAAAAAGTGTGTACGAAACCAATGTAACTTTTTTTACCTCTATATCATGGTGAATCCAATCAGTACTTTTGTTCTCTTTGATATATCAATTTCATGAAAAATCCAACATTTTTCCATTTTTTGCGAATTTTCATTAGTTTCTGACAATTTTTTTATGCTATATTCCTTGAAATTTGCTTTTCGTTGATTTTTGAAATGGTTATAATAATCGAGAGACTAATAAGTTAGTAATTAATACCAAGTCATAACGGTTATTTAATTAAAAGCATCAAAAAGCTACTGTGACTCTATGAAAAATTTGTTTCTTTTTCTCTTCCGTAAAAAAAAACGAGGTGAATTTCATCCACCAATGCACAAAATATATATCGACTTGATATTTTTTAACTCAACGTCAAACGACAGACAACGTGATAGACATATCCTGAGTATTTGTATGCGCAAAAACTTGGAGACTTTTCTTGTGGAGGAATCCACATTTGCTTTTTGGCGTTTTTCGTTTATCTTTTATTTTCATTCCGCTGCTTCTTGTTTATTTTTCACTGAAATACGTCCGGCTAAATGTCAATCGTTCGATGCGATTCGCGATGCTGCAATCTCTCTCTTCAGTCTCGCATTCGTCTATCGTTTTTCGTTCACCAGTAAATATAAACCCAAAAGTGTCTACTGTTATCGTTCCTCTTAGCGTCGTATAATGACGAAATTCCAATTTTTTCATCTTCAACGTTGATTAGTGCGTCGATTCATCAATCCTTATCGAATTACAGACTTTGGCCAATCGCGTTTGGTTCAGAGAACGTGAGATTGACGTAAGGATCATGTTGTCCTTCGTTCGAATAAGGCGCCGAAAAATGCGACGTTTTGAAAAAAGCATTTCCTTTTTACGACTTTGGGTGGATATATAGAGAGGAATAGGGGACACGTGAGTGGCATTGATTTCCGCAATCTTGAAGGGTCGTGTTGGGTCGGACGGATGGATCCATTTGGGAATACGTCATTCAAATCCGCGTGTTATATTGGACGCATCTATCAGATCGAGGATATATCCAGGACAGATATTAATCCTGCGGTTAGACTGATTTTAACGAATCCAAAAACGATAACTATGATTAATCGAGTTTTCCAGCCTCTCCCTAAAACCCAAAGACATCGAACTGTATATTTCTTAGCCCCTCGTAGAAGATTTATCCGAGAAATTTTCCTGTAAAACTTTCATTCGACGAATAAAAAGCTCAAGTCCGTAAAAATTCATCGATGAGACATCGAGATTTTTTTCTATGAAAAAAAATGTTGACTAGAAATTTAGTCGAGTTTGCCGCTGAGATTGTCACGTTAGAAGACGTAAAGTCAATTTTCTGTGAGCTGTTGAGCTTCTTCGAGGAAAGAATGCAATTTACAAGCAAATTATTTCTCCCCCCTCTCTCTCTCTCTCTTCGATGTACCAAAGTCCCATGATAATTCTCGACAAAAGAGAAATGGCGTTCGGTGAGTTTACCAAAGAGACAGAGGTAGAGAAAGAAAGTGAGAGAGAGAGAGAGAGAGAGAGTAAGAGGCCCGTTTTCACAGTAGAATTTCCCATCCTCTGTTTCCGCCAACTTTTATTCGGCGTCATTTTTATTCGCTCCCCGAGCGCGTTCGTTGATTGGCTCGTGTATGCGACCAACACGCGATCCACAGCAGCTCATCTTGTTCCTTTAACCCTTTGAGGATAGGAAAATAAGAGAGTGAGGTAGGTTTGCCGGGCTCGGTGTACAAGAGTTGATCGAAACGGGAGCGCGGTTCAGCTTCCTCGTGGGAATTGCCGAGGGTATATATCACTTGTCTCGTTTATTTCTGCGCGGACTTGGCCGCTCGGCTTTTCTCGGCGTTTTTTTTTTTATTCCTCCGGTCTTTCATTTTTACTCCACTTTGCAATCTTGCTCTCTTTCTCTCTCTTTGTCTCTGTCTCGGTCTTCCTCCCTCGATGACTATACCAAGTATATAAATAACATTTACATGCGCGATTTAAATATGCATATTATATACGGCGAGGGGTGCGGGCGACGAGTGTCGCGACCTCGGAAATCGGTTTCGCCAATTTGAATTATAAGACAAGGTGCATTTTCTTCATGACAATTACATGATTAATGCACCGCGTTAAAATATTGCGCGCGCGTGACGCGAATACTTTTGCGATTTTTATATTGGCCCAACGCGCTGACGCATCGCGGACGGTGTGCGGTGTACCTATGCGTTTGAGGGTATATACACGATGAATCAGCCTCGATCGCTGGAGAAACAATCGCGAGCTTCTACATATATATATGCAAGTTCATGATATTCAATACCGCAAAAAATTAATATGTCGAGAAAGAAAAGAAAAAAACAACGAAAAATTCCGCAGGTGTTTCAGTCTTTTTTTTTGGGGGGGGGGGGTCTTCCTGTTGTCCCTGTCCAGAACTCGCGGGGGAAACATTGGACGGGGATATCATCGCTCATCCTGAATAATAGAAGAGTGATGAATCGCCGAGGGCAACAACTCTTTTTTTTTTTTCTCCGTCGCTCTGCTCGTCTGCAATACGCGTTTTTCTTTTTTCTCCTATGTCTTGCTCTCTCTTTCTCTCTCAGTCTCTCTTTCATTCGTTTTTGTTCCAATGAAAGTACGAGGCCTCGCATGTGTATTCCCCGGAGGTATATGCTCGTATTATATACCCTCGAACGCCATGACACGATGGATATAACGGGGAAAAAGAAAAAGAACGTCGATGATAACTCACGCGAGACTCAATGTATATTCGCGCACAACCGTTTTCAATCTGCGACACGCGGGAATACACGCCAGAGGTGAAAGACTCGCGAGAGTTTTGCTCTTCTCCGCGCCGCTCGCGTTCTCTGTTTCCTTTGGTGAGAACGAGGCAAAAGCCTCCATGGGATTACACGTGGGATATACGTGGTATATATAAAAAGACTCAAGTCTGTGTGTATATTTGTGCCTCTGTCCGTGTGTGCGAATTCACGAAACGAGAAATTCTCTCGCGGGTGCTGATCGCTGCCGATTTTCAGGCACCGTTCTATTCAAAACTTATTATTTCTCGAGGATCCAAAATTCGTTCGATTTATGGATGTTCTTACGGTACAGACACATTCAAATACGTTTTTTTTCTTGTACAAAGTAAAGATAAAATCATCAGATATAATTTTGTAAAGATATTTTTGTCAAACATTGAGTGAATCTTCTTGAATATCATATTTTAACGTATACAAAATTTGAAAAGGTTTCACCATCTAATAGTGAAAATATTCGTTGTTTGAAATTGTTACTTTAACATGGACTTTTATGGGAGGTTTCGAAACATTGCCATTTTTTAAAAATCAATACCATGATTTTTGAATCGGTGATCCTTCTTCAATTTTTACACGAATAATCTTATCTTATCTTACAACAGCAATGGCTACACATGGGTACATTTAATAGATAATATAGGCAACAATCAAACGTCAACATCGATGATCGTCATTCATTCAAAAATCCCTCGTTCATGGTTCGATCATTTTGACGGTTCTCTGTTAGCGACATTTTTGTTTTTTTTTTTTTTAATTTCTCGTGAACTGCTATGATCCCAAAGACTTTTGGACTCTGCACGATAAAAATGCCGATTTCCAATATCATACAGACGAAACTTGGGTGAAATATATACGCGTTTGGTTGTCTCGTGCGACGACAATCCTCTCAAGCATTTTGTCTCGATACGAGGTTTTCTCTATGGATTATATGAGCGTCGTTGGCATTTATCGTGCTGTTGGCATTGGCGAATAAAACGAGTTGGGAATATATTTCAAATGTGATGAGAATGAAGACAAGCGCGGAGAGGAGGTGGTGGGCAATAACGAAGTGGGAGAGATCTTCAAGGCTGCGCCTGAGGCTATAAATAGTGAGGAAGATCGCAGGATCATATGAAAATCGCGATATGGCCAATGAAATTCAAACTAAAAGAAGAAAAAAAAAACGGAGGATACCGCGGCGCGATGAATAATAATGAGGCAACATGTTTTTTTAATCACGAATACGAGATCTCTTTCCGCTCTGAGGAGCTTCAGGCGTTTCGTAATTGACACCATTGATCAAAAAAAGTATGGAACGAATGAAAACAAAAGAGCGAACGAAAAAACAAATAACATGAGAATTGTCAAAACTTCTGGAAACAATTGACTAATGTCTGCAAAAGCGCAAAAAAAAACTTGAAAAATTCCATCGCATTTCGCGATAAGTGATATCAAACCTTGGCACGCGAATTCACGATCCATTGCGCAGTCTTTCTTTTTTCGTGCGATACAAAAACGGAAGCTTCAATTTTTAAGACATGTGTCTACGATAATTTCACCTCACACCGAATATGCCAGGAATAAAATCAAGATGGCAGCTCTATTGTGGGTCAAATTTTGGGGATTCTTGCATGCTACACTGGAATCTGATTGAAGACTTACAATTTTCTTATTTATCGGAGAATCGTAATTATATTCATATGCTTTGCGATAAGTGCGCATGCTCGTAACTATACGAAAGAAGCCGCAAGACAAGTAAATTGGAAGACAAGTTATGGTCGCGCATGTATTCACGCAAAAGTTGGTATAAACTCGGTTGCATCCGATGTTTCATCGACCGACAGGGAAACACCCCATCTAACAACTTTGCTACTTCGATATATATAACATATATGTATACATGAACGACGTACATCGGAACACCTTTTCACAAGTGTACCAAGAGAGTATAGACCCCCCGTCTATGCGCCTTCAACATAGCACTTGGAGGATTTTCTCACGTGGTCGAGCAATTACTGGGCTCTGCGGTTGGTACCTCCTTCCAGGCTCGTTCTTCATCACCTCTGTACCCAAGACCGCCTGTGTTTTCGAGCGTAACCTTTCGTGGGCCTTCTCTCGATTAACGAAGGAACTCCTCGAGAAACGTTCGCACCTTCTAGTGCCACTACACAGAGATCCCGCAGAAGTACCATCGGCGTTTCAATACACTCTCGCCTCCCGCCACGATATATATATATATATAAAACGATTTCTATGCATATAGGACTTCCGAGACGACGGCGCGCCTCGTACTTTCGACGAGTCTAGTTATAACCGAGTTTCCATGACCATTGAATTTCCCTCGGTTCGCGCTTGTGGTACTTCGAGAGAGATTTCACGTCCCACGACGAGAGTTATTACTTCGACGCGGTGCCTTCATTCGATTTCCACTTCAGCGGTCCCGTCTTTCGCTTGACCCGATAAATGTTAGGTTCGTTCCCGTATATTCATCCATTTCCCAAATGCGTATAAGCATGCGTGGAAAATAATGAAGGTCGGAATTTCCATTCGTGATTCTCTCGATTTTCATTAAGATGAAAATAATCTGGGCTCCGCGTACACGCGCGATATCTAAAGTTGATTCGGCTTTGTAATTTGTTTTCGAAGTTGATGAACGTTGGACCAAAGTATAGATTAGATTTTCATCGAACTGTGCCATACGTTGAATCGAAAATTACTTCAGAATGAAGTTTTTTATTTTTTAGTTATCATATCCGTACGTATATAAGAGTCCAAAGTTTTCTCGGCGAGATTGCTTTTATCAGCGAAATACGTATATTACCATCTTGATCTCAAAAGTTTTATAGCCCATACAGTCGCATAAATTCGTGTCACAATCGATCGCTGCTCGATATATATATATATAGCTTCTTTCATTAAATTATATGTGTACAGAGAGTCAAAGTATAAAATATATAGGTTCGAAATATAAAATACTATTCGACGTAGAAAGCATGACTCGGATGACAAATAGGACGGTTCGAGGCACGTGAATATCGTATACGTTCTCCATCTATTACATTTTACGTATTGATTCTTTTACACAAACACGCACTTTTAAAAACGAACAAAAAAAACAACGTTGCGTTACAAACGTTTCACACTTTCTGCCTCTCTTTCATTCCGATTCCAATGTCCAATTTCCTTTCGATCGGTATAAACAATTAAATGATAATTATTTTTTCAATAACGCCGTACATTTGTGAGCCTATACAATGTATATATATATATTGCGTGAGCCATTTCCTGAGTGCTTCGTATTATTCGATTATGCCAATTTATTCCCTCGAGTTTGATACACCAACGAAAGGGTTGACGAAAAATCTGAATGGAAGATGATGATTTTTTTTTTTCATTTCGACGCTCTCTGTGATTGGAAAGAAAAGTTTCATTTATTCGTCAACCGCTTTAAAAGCTGATAAGGGAACGCTTGACGCTTAACGACAAACTGTTACGTAAATGTTATTTTTTCTTCAGCATAAAATAGTAGAAAATATATATTTTCTAAATATCATATCATCTTACATTTGGAAACAATCATATGCTAAAAAAACAACGATATATATA
>JABMBV010008569.1:0-10056 GCA_018906735.1 Mesochorus sp. PSUC_FEM 10030011
CCCCCCCTCACCCCACCCTCCCACTCCGACGCTTTTATATATCGGTCGCTCGTGTTGCTGCACGCCAACGAGAGCCACGATTTATTAATAGCTCCTGCTTTTACATTCGTGTGTGTGTATGTGTGTATGTGTCTAAATTTCGAGATATGAGCTTTGGCTCTCTGTGTCTCTCTCTGCCCATTACCAGGACTCGCACGTCTCGGGGTAAATTTCCCCCTTGGGGCAATTTTCCATGTGTGCGTTCCCTCGCTTTCTCTCTCTCTCTCTCTCTCTCTTTGCATACACATAAACACGAACGTTTGCAGAAACTCGAGCCTTCCCCCCCCCCTCCCACCTCCCCTTTGCTGCTGTCGAGTATTAAATTGTTGGCCTCTCTCCCACATATGCGTGTGTGAAATACAATAGTATGCACATGTGTACGTAAATGTGTATGTTTTATATAGAGTTTCGTTACTCTCTCGGAGAGAAAGGGGATGATGGAAGTGAGGCTAAACGCCAGGGGAGAGAGACAGAAGAGAGACAGTTGCTCGCTCGTAGCCGACGATTGGTTTCCTTCCCACCCCGATGCCCGCAGTTTCCTTTCCCACACCCCTACTGCATCGACATGCTTATACCCCCTCCCTCCCTCCCGCCGCTCTTACGACATCGCACACCCTATGCTGTCACGCAGCGTATGAACGCCGGCATTGAAACAACCCCCGAATTCTTCTCCCTCCCCTCCCCTCCCCTCCCTTCCCCTCTCTTTCTTTTTCCGACCATCTTCGCCCGACTCTCCTCATCTCCCCCCTTTTGCCGCAACACTCGAACCATCTTCTTACTGATTTCATCATTGGGATTGGGATTATATTCTCTGTCTCTCTTGATCTTTTTCGATCTTTCAAATTTTTGTGCTTTGCGAACACCCTCGTGTTTTGGTCCATGATCTTTCTCATTTTCGATCGTTCACATCTCTCTGTCTTATTCTCATTCACATTTTCTTACTTCGTTGTTGTTACTCGATTGATCGATGATTTCTATCTGGAAATTTGTATGAACGTTGTTAATGTACTTAAAACTGTGTGTGTGTGTAAAGCTAAGGAAGGGACGACTTAAAAATCATGATATCGATTTTTGAAAATGGCAATTTTCCGAAAACTTTTTCATAAGAGCTGATGTTAGAGGTTGCCATTTTTAACATCAAATATCTTTTACAATTAGCCGATAAGACCTTTTTCAAATTTGGGGCATTATGTAAAGATATTCGAAAACATTCTGACAAATTTTTAATGAATTATCTAATAAAAATCATTTCTGATGATTTTACTACTTTGTACGTACGAAAAATGATTTGAGAAGGTAAAATATATCCTCAAAGTTACCCCTTCCGAGCTAAATAAAATTTCCCCCTAAAATTACTTTCGATGAAGTATTGAAAGCAAAATGGTTTCATTAATTCTGATGCCTTAATTTTAGGGCCGATATATTTACCCTCTTAATCCTTAGCGACCACACCTCAGCCAGGACACATAGCAATTATACATGGAGCCTGGGGTAAATAGTTACCCCGTGTGGCCGCTAAGGTTTAAAACGCTTTTCCTCCATTAAAAAAAGACACGTGTCGCTTTGATTCCATTATAGAATGACATATCAAAAAATTCTCAAAATTGACTAGATATACCTGAAGATTTTTCTTATCAATGAAAAATGATAGCACATTTTTCAATTTTTAAAAAGATTTCATCCTAAAATTGCTCTTTTTTGTTTATTATTTTTTTATACTAATTATTATGCATATTTTTTCAAAAATTATTATTATAGAAATTTAATTTCGATTGTAGCATCATCAAACACCGAAATCAAATTTAATGAAAATCATTCAAATTCAAATAAAAAAAATTATCTACTAATTCTTATATTAATTTTTTTAAATGTCATCCATGATTTTTTTTTCTTATGAACTATATCGATCAATGAGGTCGAATGCGGTTCGTCGTTGGTGTATAATGGCCCAAAAATAGCCCATGAGGTCTCGGGGTTTTCCTGCATTTCGAAAATTCGAAAAATGTGTTATTTTTACCGATGGCGCAGCGTAAGCGCGCCCACAACAATGGAAAGATCGAGTAAAAGGTCCGATTATCTTTCATTTCACTCGCTCCCTCATTGCCATATCGCTCGAACGTCTTCGCGAGTCTCAATAAACCAATACATTCGCGCGATGCGATAAGAACGATAAAATGGGACGCGATTGCGGAACCGCGCGGTCCTCGAGGTCAGCGAGAATATATTTAATCGTGATCGCATGAATCATTCATATATATATATATAAATCACCGCTTATTATTAGCAGTCCGCTGTATATAAATATATGTATATATATATATTGTTCCCGTGATTGTACAAATATATTTTTAACGACTGCAGGAAATGACGAGGTAAAAAGAAAATTCGGTGACCGCGCATTGAATCATTAAAAATATACACAAATAATCAAATAAACGGCAATTCAAATCAATTGAAAAATCTCAAAGAAAATGAAAAATATTTACAATCGATAAATTACAAATGCTATATAAGAAATCTTTGAAATAATAGATGAACAAATAAAAAAATGATTTGTAAATCGAAAAATTTGGTTAATATTGTGTCCGAAAACCAAAACCCTCCATTGACTTGAAATTGACTCCAATTGACTTAAAATTCGATGATAATTTCCATAGAAACAATAAATCCTAGAAAAATATGTTGAGAATTTCTTGCTGTCCAAATTATCCAATCCAAATCCAAAATATTTAAGGTTTTAAGCAATAAAATCCCAATTATCCGGAATCCTATAATTATTGGTCTTCTTCAACCAATTATATGTGTCCAAGTCCTATAATAAAAACCGAGAAAATCCGAAAAAGTGTTAGAAATTGAGCAGTTGCCTTAGGTAGCGTAAACCAATGAGAAAAACCATTGAAATATATGACCTTGCATTCGTAATACGTTATTTTTAAAGGTATATTTTTACTATAAAAAAATGTAAAAAAAATACCTTTGATATTGTAAAAATTTCCTACTGATAGTGCCCCATAATTTTCCCAAAATTCCTTTTCAAGATTTCATTAAAACTGCGATTATTTGGATATCCAGTTCCCAGTTCCCATAGACCTCCAAAATGGGGATTCCACTGTAACCCCGAAGATCGAGAATCCAAGAGATCGAATAAAAAAAGAACGAGAATAAGATCGATCGTTCGGAACATTGCACGTGAGATTTATTGTGCAAAATCGCATTTTACATTCCATGGAGAATCTTTACGGGCTTAATCGCTAAATATATATACATATATATAATTATAAGCTGCGGTTCCATCGACATTTTGTCGGTCCGCGTCAGAGCCTATTGTGTAAAAAGTGCAGGGTGTGAAGTGGCGTAAAATCATTTGTGTCCGACTCATTATGACGGGCCGGGTTCGATCTGCCATTTGAAAGGAGGGGAGGGGAGAGGGGGAGAGATCTTGCGTGCACCGCGTCTTTTTCGTCGACTGCTCGAAAGAGGGAGGGGGCGAAGGGGTCGCGTGCGCGCAGCGACTCTCTCTCTCTCTCTCTCTCGCTCTCGGCCTGTATGTGGCCTCGGATGCAGCCGGCATGCTTGTGCAACTTGCAGCTTGACTCTCGGGTGGTGCAGGAAAGCTCAACGCTCGCGAGAACGGAAAATCCTTCGGAATCGAACAGCCTCGATGTAAACGCGCCATTGTTTCTCATTTTTATACCCTCCTACTTTCGATTCATTTTTTTTAATACGTTTTTTCAGACATTATTTTAAATGCAATTGGATGTTCTTATTGAGAAAAAAAAATGCATTCAATTATGAACATTTTTTTCTTGATTATTTTGTTATAAATTTTACTTGGATACAATAATTTTTTTTTGTATAAAAGTACAAAAGTTGTATGAATTTTGAAAAATATATACGAATTAAAATATTTCATGAAAACCTGATTTTAGGACAAGTGCAGTCAGACTTTTGCCAATGTTCTTATTGAAATAATTTGCATTTAATTCGGCTTCTAATTGGAATAAATATTATTTAAATATAATAATTTTTCGGTACAGAAGTATAAAAATTCGACAAAATATTGTACAAATTATGCATATAGTACCAAAAAAATATATAAAAATATTTCATAAAATCCAGATTTTTGGAGAATGGCAATCAAACATTTGTCACAGTTTTTATTGAAATAAATTGCATTAATTGAGACCAAAATGTCTTCGTTACTTGATTCTAACAAAAATTACTTCTATGCAACAATATTTCTGTATAAAAGTATAAAAATTGTATTAAAAATCTGACAAATTGAGCTAAGCATTCAAGAAGTTTAAAAATATTTCACAAAAATTTGATTTTGTGAAAAATACGATCGTTTATTGCGGCAAAAACATTCTGATCGAAATGAATGACATAAACTCGAAAAATCGCTTGATTATAATACAATTATGTAAGGCATAAAGTCAAAAAATTGTTTAATATTTGAACTTTTCTATAATAATTAATTTTTTTCCATTTCATATCGGTAAAATCGTTTGTCTTTGTTATATTACGAATGCGAGAGGACACGAAATCTCGATCTCGATTACGCAACTCGCCAGCGCGGGGGAACGCGTTGATGGCGCCCCCTCTCCCCCCCCACTTGACTTTATCCTTTCTTGCGCGTATGTACGATGGCGGTGCGTACCCCGTGTCCTTCTGCCGATCTACAATCGCGCGGATATTTCTCGGCTGTGCCATTGAGTCGTTTTCTTAGTCTCGGCAACTCGAGACTATGAAGAAACTCATCCGCAGTCATGTTTTCCGAAATATATCGTATCTGCCAATCGCATTCATTTTTTTCTCAAAATTTCCCTCGAAACAAGCCCAAAGTTTTTCTAATCCGAATGAGCTTAAAAATAGCCAAAAAAAATTGTATCGGACCATTTTTTTCGAGTTTTCGAGCTCCTAGCGCGCAGATTTCGGTCCAAAAAATCCTCGAGAAAAAGTCGCGCGATCGCGCAGGGTTTTCTCCGCAGCGCGTCGTCTTGAGGAAACGATAAAAGTCGGAAGCGCGCCTTCCCAATGGAAGATTCCAACGCGGCAGCTCTTTTATACATGCCAAAGATGTTAAATATGCGAACACGAGGGGAGGGAAGAAAAGAGAGAGAGAGAAAGAAGAGAGAAAGGGAGAGAGCTCCGAATGTTAAAAGGGAAGAGAAGGCGGAGGAGGTTACGGCGAAGATCGAGAGAAAGAGAGAGAGAGAGAGAGAGAGAGAGCAAGAGAGAGTCGGACCCCCCGCCCTGATCCTCGGATCCTGAACGTTTGGAAGGATCCCTTCTATACATGCGAAAGGTGGAGGTGATCACCGGGTGGTCGTCCCTATATATCCCGGGCGCCGCGCCTTTCATGCTCTTCTTACGGCCGTACATACACATACAAATGTATTTGTATGTATTTGCACACTCGTACACAGATCGTAGTTTTATATACATGTGTATATATGTATATATATATAGAGGCCGCGCGAGAGCGATGCGACGTATTCCCGTTAAACTCGGCGCCGCCACCGACTGCGTCGTGTCGCTCCCCTCACCCCTCCCTCTCGCTTATTCCCCCTCCCTCGAGCATATACGAGATCTCGTCTCTTCGTCTCTCTCGCTCTCGGAATCTGCTTCTCGCTTTTATTATCGAAATGGCTCTTTCTCTCTCCCTCTCTCTCTCTCTCTCTCTCTTTCTCTTCTCCCACGCTTTTTGATCTTTGTCTCTCGCGTTTATCCTCCTCTGTCCGTGATCTCACCTCGATCGCTGTATGCAACAGATTTTCATCTCACTCTCTCTCTTTCTATCTTTTCGTTTCTCTCATTTTTTGTCCTTCCGCGAGCCAAAAAGCGCCGCGCCCCCACCCTCCGACCCTGTTGTTTTTTTGGTTTACTCCTGTTGGATTTCCCGCGACATTGCTCGAATTCTAGTGGATGTATGCTGTCCCAGAGATACGTATGTCGCTAAGGAGCAATGAATAGTGCGCGCGTGCACGGTGGGCGTACCGCACACCGCGCGCGCCACTCCACCCGCTGCAACCGGCTCTGCTCTTTTCTCTCTCTCTCTTTCCCTCTCCCTCTTCCTCTCTTTCTCCCTTTTCCCTCTCTATCGTGATCTCTTTGTTCGTCTCTCTGTTCGGATAAGCGTCGGAATTCTCTTTGCCTCTTTGCCCCTCTCTCTCTCTCTCTCTCTCTCTTTCTCTGTCTTTTACTTGGTCCGTTGGGAGTTGCGCGTCACGTTGCATCTCTCCGGAAAGATTTTATACGCGTATACCGAAACATACACACGCGGATTTGTGCACATACGTTTACGCGTGTGTGTGTGTATTCATGTACAAAGTTGTGATCTGCGATATATATCACACTCTTCGTAGGTAAAAAGGATGTATAGAACAAGCCGACAGTGCGCCGTCGTGTTTGATGCAACGGGAGTCCCCCGAATCGCCCAATCGTTCGGTCCATTTAGTCCATTTTTATCGCTGCTCATTCCGACACACCTCTTCTCCCTCTCTCTCTTTCTCTCTCTTTCATTCTCTCCCTTTTTCGTTTTTTCTTTATTTATTATCCGTTAAGGTACTTTAGTTTTATAAAAGTCTTCCAGTGCACTGCCTTTTTTTTTTAGAAAAAAAAGATAAACGTTGACATTTTTTTTTAGCAAAGCTTATCAAGAGTCAATAAATTCTACTGCGGAAATATTTTTTTTCTTGTAGAAAGAGAATTTTTGTATTTTCTTTTTACGTATTGTGTAAAGGACCATATTTACTCTGATTTTCATTTTTTTTTTCATTTGTTATTTCAATTATTATTTTACTTTATTTCAAATATTTATACAATTTATTTAATTTCAATAGTTTCTTCAATTATTTCTTATAATTTATTCTATTTCATTTTAACTATATATAGCTCCATTCCTTATATTTTATTTCATCCATTTCTTCTATATTTTACTTCAATACAATCAAGTGTCTAATTCTATTGTTTCGAAGATCTCATCTCCAATCGTAATCCCCACAGCGATAAATCAATTCTAGGCTCATTTTTGCGGTTCAATTACGGTTTTTCGTGACGTGTCCATCTCTCCCAGCTGAAAATTCTTGTTTATGGGTTGGGACGCGTATGATTGATGTATGGCGGGTTGCTAGACACCGTAATGTGCATGTTCATATTAAAGTGCGTGGGGTAAAGAGGGGGGGGGACCCGGGATCTGCGGCAGGAAGCGACCTGATAGTGGGCCCTAATCTATGCCTTTTCCTGGCCTCGTACACCCACGCGATACAAACACTCGCGCGCGGTGCCTGCGGGCGCGTTAACGCGGGAGAAACAAATGCAGTGAAGAGAGAGGGAGGGGGGGGGGGCGAAGGCGCGCATGGGCGAGAAATATAGATCTGGCCGATAGCGCGCCTATAAATGTGTGTATGTGTGTCGAAAGTCTCCCAGTCGTTTATATCGTGCGAACGCGAGCAGCGTTCTTACGCGCCCAGAACTTTCGTATATACGAAAAAAGGGATCATCCCGAGGGTGTCGGGAGCATGCGCCCAAAGCCCTTCCTTCTCTCCCTCTCTCTTTCTCTCTCTCTCTCTCTCTTTTTCTCTCTCCCCGCTCCCTCGTGTCTGTGTGCCGATATATATACGACACCAACAGGCGCAATGGGGGAGGAGGCACCTCGAGCGAGAGAGGGGAAAAAAAGTTAATGGAAGACGCGGGGAAAAAGGGATTATTGTACTCTCTCCGAGGGTCCGTGCGTTTCTCCCTTCCCTTTCGTTCTTTCTCTCGTTTTTTTCTCTCTTTCTCTCTCTCTCTCTCTCTCTCTCTTTCCCTCGCTTCTTCTCCCTCTCTCGTTCTCTTTTTTTCTTTTTTCCCTCTCTCAAGGGTTTCAAGGGACCGATGTTTTTATTTGCAAATGACTCGAAGGGATTGCGGACGGTAAAATGTGGGGTGTCTTGAAATTCTTGCAATTATTAATAAAAATTACACTTTCGATCTTCGTAACTTCTCTCTCTCTCTCTTTCTATCGAAGAGATCAAAGTTGTTATTTACAAATTATTCGAAGGGATCATGAACGCTTAAAATGCCGGATTTTGAAATTCCGACATTCATCTATAAAAATAACGCTTTCAATATTTATAACCTCAAAACCTTTCGATCAAACATTTTTTTTTATTCATTTGAAAATCGATAAAATTGGAAAAGGTCGGGGAGCAGAAGCGTGCCACGATTATTTATATATTGTTAAGTAAATTCTTGATATTTATCGAGTTGCAGCTGAGATAAACGAAATTTGATTTTTGAGGTGCGGCATCAGGTAATGTCGTTGAATTTTCAAAAAAGCACAATGGCCGCGCTCTTTGAAAATGAATGTCGATCCATCTTAAAGGGCTCGACTTTCAACTTCGAGGCTTTAAGATTGAAAACACTGTGTTGTTGCACACATATACTCAGGTGAATCGACGACTTTTGATTCACACCCCCGCACGACCGTCCTTAACATGTATATATATCCTGACGCCCCGCTTTCGCTCTCTTTTCCATTCCCTTTAATAGTTCCCTTTAACCGCATCGTAAACACCATACGAGAACCCCGGAAAACGCAAATATTTTCTGCGCCTCAATCCTCAAATGCTGATTAAACTTAATAAGTTTTGTTTCATATTTTTTATTATTATTATTATGACAAATATATGCTAATTGAGGTCTATTCTACCTTCGATCCACGATCTTTTACATTCTTGGAAAAAAAAAAGGAAAAAAATGTGTTTCCTTTTATTTTTACTTTTTTTATATGTTGGGTTGTTTAAATTTTGGCAAAAATATACGAATCATGATCTGAATAATCAGTAAACAACTTTCGAACAATTGGGTAGTTTAAAAAAGCCAAGGATCGGAAGAAAAAAAAAATTTGGATCAATTTTTCAGCCATTTTCGAAAATGTTGTAATCCCGAAATTTCAGTGCTATAACTTTTTGTAAAATTGTCGGATTGGAGTTTATAAGGGATGCTTTTTCAAAGGATTCTGCGAGATTCAGAGAAGGCTTTTAGATCCGTTCAGATGTCTTGATTTTTGAGGCTGTGGCGACCTGTCGAAAGACATTTTGGCGAAAATCGATACTCCGCCTTGAAAAATATGCCAAAAATCGGAATATCATCCAATCCTCATGATCTCAATTGCATTTTGAAGAATAACTCGTACAAAAAAAAGATGAATACTCAGCGGACCGATGATCTTATCAGAAAAAAATTTACATCGATTTTTGTGAAATAGTTCATTTTGTCAATATAAAATCGGAAATAATTTGCTAAAAAAAATTACGAATCAATCAATGGCTCCCCTCTTTCCCTCAGAAAAATTAAAAATTAATTAAAAAATATAAAAAAATGGTCGAAAAATACGCTGATTTTTATTCACACACGAATTTTTTTCAAATTTGGGCAAAGGTTCAACTTTGGACTCGGCTCAACCACCATAAAATCCTTTGAATGACTTTTGACACGAAATGGAAATTACCAAATTTATATAGCACCTAAAGATTTACAAATTTTGGCAGATTTGGGATTGAAGCAGTTTTGGAAATCGAGAAAGAGACTCGTTTCTCGCGTAAATTGTGAGAAAAATGGGGCTCGAACGGGTGTTGAAAATATGCAACGGCCTAAAGAGAGTCGCGATCACTCGACAGGAAGGAATGAGACTCATGGGCTCGTTGAGACAATTATCAACGAGCGTAAAACCCGATTTGACATCGGTACGTTATAAAATTGAGAGGGGACCTTACGCCTCGATAAACGATGCCCATGTACAATTTTTTACCAACACACTCGACAACAATCGAGTCATTACGGATGCCGATGAGTGCGACACTTATAACATCGATTGGATCAAAATGGTTCGGGGTAAGCGTATAATCTCAACACTTTTTTTTTATTCTCAATACAAGTAAAAAAAAAAATTCAATTCTTTGTTTTATAAAAGAAAAAAAAATTATTGAATTAATATAACAATAATACTAACAAAAAAATAAAAAAAATAAC
>JABMBV010008580.1:0-10055 GCA_018906735.1 Mesochorus sp. PSUC_FEM 10030011
ATGAAAATTATCATTTAAAATTTTTTTCACAATAAGTAGAATACTTAAAATTTAATATCTAATGTAAAATTTTTAAAAACACATTATTATTCGATTTTTCAATACAAGATATATTTGTAACCATCCGAAATCTCCTTAAGAAAGAACAGGCCGTATATTTCACAGAAATTATGATTTTTTTCTATGTCCAAGTACAGTATAAAATAATGAAAAGTTAAAAAAAAAAGAAATTATCGATTTATTTTGAAACAATCTAAAAATGTATAAATTTCCCCTTACTGTTGGTCGATAATTTTAAATTTCTCAAACGTCATCGATTCGACAAACGATCTAAAATCCAGAACCTCTAATTTCTTCCAAAAAAAAACATGGGATGCCGATCGTCTTCAATTTCTTCGTTTTGATTTCAAACGCAATTAATTTAAAAAAAAAAAAACCAAAACCAAAACAAAAAAAAACTTGAGTATTTTTCGAACGATCCGTATAATATCGATCGCCACAAGGAGGGAAGGGGGTTAGAGTAAAGGGAAAGCGGGGGGTGGGAGGGTGAAGCGGAAGGCGGAGCGCGAAGGTAGCCGCGAGTGTAGAGAGAGACGGAGCTCTGGGGGTGGGGCTCTCGATATATATCGGGCGTAAAAAAGAGGGTGCGCATCATCCCCTGCCGGCGGGGTAGAGTTATTTCGTGTCCCCGCGTGACATGTCAAAGGACGGACGTCCTTGGTCGTCTCGAGCCGATAGGTTCGTCCGAGGCTTGACGATAACAGTGGATAGACACGGATAGATTGATCCGGGGGTGCTCGGGCGTGCGGAAGAAAACGCAAGAGAGCGACGAACGCGCGTGAGTTAGGTGAGGTGAGGTGACCGCCTTGGTGTTCGCAGGTAACGCGACGACGATGTGATATTTGTTCGAGCGTGAAGAAAAGAAAAAAAGAAGAAGAAAGAAAAAAAAGGTGCGACAGGTAGGGTGTCGGCGGGAATTCCAGAAAAAAAAAGTGTCAGCGGAATACGGAGTGAAGATGAGAATAATAAAATGAGATAAAAATTAGTGTCGCGCGGGTCCCGAGGCGAGGAAACGAAATGTCGTATCGAGGTGGTTCTTCCAATGCGATTTTCGGCGCGTAAAATAATATCGCAGTGCCCAGATTGTACACATAAACGAGAAGCGGCGAATCCAACGCTCGTTATATTCTCGCTATCCCTCATTCTCTCTTTCCCTTTCTGTTCGTCGTCTATCTCGGCTCGCGCGCCTCGTAACTGCTCGTAACGCGCGTGCCGCCGTAGTGTGTCGTACACACGCGAGTGTGCCGACCTATATACGCGGGTTATTTGAGAATTTGTGTCAGTCGCTCGCCGACGATTGAGCGAGCGGAATTCTTTCTTCCGCGAAAAAAGTGTCGTGACACTTTTTTTTTCCATTTTCTTTCCTTTCTTTTGCTATTTCTAATATATATATGTGGTATTTCGAAGCGGAGGAGGGAAAGGGTCTACTTGGGGGATTACACACCCCTCGGGCTTTGAAAATATGAGGCTACCACGGCCAGTTATTTCCGGTCGGATATGAACGGTGTCTAGACGTCTGGCGAAAGGGTGGATTGGGGGATGAAGCGGATTACACGTAGTATATAGTAGGTGTGTGTGTTTTTGTGTCTGTGTGGAATGAGATAATCGCAGATTTTGCGTTTGTCTAGCGAAAGCATAGGGAATGAAGCAAGGTCAATGACACCGCTGCTACTCCTACTCCTCGACGACGACGACGAGGATGGAAGAGAACGGCCCTCCGGAGCCCGGCTCTTCACCATGATCGTCTCCCACGCCAAAGACCCTCCGAGGCTGCCGCAGCAGGACACTATTTTCCCAGTGTAGAGCTTCCACCTCCCCCCCCTCCTTCCCTACACGTCCCCGCCCCCTTCCCCCGTCCTCTCGCCACCCTCGACTTGTCAAGGAGGTGGATGAGCGTGTTCCGTCCGACTCTGGCGAGCCGGAGAGATGAGCGATTTACAGGCCACCCTCGAGTTTTCTCTCGAGCTCTGCAAGTTTTACAATGTCGACCTCTTTCAGCGGGGGTAAGTCGGCTTTTTCCATCCACTTCCCCCTCCCCCTCACCCTCTTTTTCAATCGAAACTTCTCGGGGATCCATTTAGGCCGAAAACTTGTATTTAGTGCTGTTATCCCTGATGGAAATTTCGTTGTCATAATTTGACAAATGATGTTTGAAATTTGTTGAAAAAATTTCGAAAACTGTAGAAAATTATGGATTTTAACGTAGTTTAACCGAATCGTACATATTGTGATTGATTCTTTAAAAAAAAATCTATGAAAATCGGATGGAATTCGTCATATTTTGTTAACTCGGTGGAATGTCATAAAATCACCAAATTTGATACTTTTTGTCATTTTTACATAAGAAAATGTAATCTTTTAACGAAAAAAATAAAATTGCGACATGTTCTGACAGTTGGTGCCAATTTCCGAATAGAAATTGCCAGAATATCTGTACGAATTTCATCGAAAATGTTATATTCTGTAAAAATTTGGTTAAATTCTTGCATTATATTCTCGAGATATTTCTACCAGGTTTAGATGATCAGAGTTTGAGTGGAAATTACCGTAATATTAATTATTTAATATTATATTTTTAACGTTGGGTTATTTATTGGAAAATTTCGAAAAATTAAGAATTTCAACAACCCCTCTTTTTCGAGATAGTGACGTTTTGATGAAACTTAAAATACTTTTATCAAACTTTCTAATGACAAAATTTTTTCGCACGAATTTGGAAAATAATTTTTACGTGTGAAACGATAAATTCCCCCTTGATTAGAATGTATTGTTTGGATAAAAAAAAACAAATTTCAAATACATGAATAAGGCGGGAGGGCTCGCGAGAAGAATTTATGAGCTTCACGCAGCCGCCACAACGCTGCGCTAGTGAGCATTTCCTTCTCGTAAGTGCCAAAGACCCCCTAACATAATATGATATCGATTGTAATCAGAATCAGTTCTCCGAAATTTCGATAACTTGAAACATTTTCATCGCAGAAATTCTCTATGAATTTTGATAAAACATATAGAGAAATAAGAGATAAAATTGACGCTATAAATCGCGCAGGTATTATCAGATCCGAACGGCTCTCAGAGTGTCACCAAAATTGCCAATCAAAGTGGAAGTCGACCAGTTTCGAAATCGTGAGTACATTTCGCGTCATCTTGTCGTAAGTTTTTTTTCTTTCCGTATACAAATGAATAAAAACAAATAAAAAGTAGACGACTCTCGATCGGACAAACGTTCGTTAGAAACGATGGAAGCACCGGGCACCAGCAAACGCTTTCAGATACTGTATCGCAACGAGGAAGTGACTCTCGGGACTTGCGTACTTTTTCGTGCTCACGTACTTCTTCACGGTCACAAAATCGAGGAGGCTCTCTCTCGGACTCGATTCAATCTCGGTGTCGAACTGTGGTTCAGCGAACCAACCCAGCCTGCCAACATGGCCTGCGTCTCTTCCAGGTACAAATCCCAAAAACTCGCATGGAAAAATATATATGTGGAAATTATGTGGGATATATGTATGGACACATTTAATATGATCACTAAAATAAAATGTGTGGATTGTTCAGGGCGTTGCAATTGAATTTCGTACCGACGAAAGGACTGCACTATCATCTCCCAGTTCTTTTTGACTATTTTCATCTGGCAGCGGTGTCCATGACGATTCACGCCTGTCTCGTGGCGCTCGATCAACCTTCCGTGAAAAAGAGCATACTACATTACGTTCAGAGCTGGTATGTTGGCTGATTTAGTGGTTAATTTAAAATTGGACGAGAGGGTTAATTAAAACGATAATGACGCGTGGTAGCGCTCCGAGAGGAAGCAGCGGCGGCAGCGGTGGCGGTGGCGGCAGATCGAGCAAGGATGGGCAGCAGACCAAGGACGAGGATGAGGACGATGAGGATGACGATGGGTACGTGAGCGTGACAAAGGAGCAGGATCGCGGCTCGAGGATACAGCACGCCAAGCTCGTGCAGCAACAGGTCACTAAAATGCTTCTGGCAGCTCGGGAATCGTTGCTAACCGATCTCGGAGACTTGGCCCGTCTACTGCCGTCCTGGGAGCAGAGGGAACTCGAAATTGCCGAGAGAAGAGAGGCTAATAAGAGCATTGAGGCGACGAACAACGTGGCGCGATTATGCGCCCAGAATTTGGTCCTGTGGCACGTCTTCCTCGAGGCTTTCACCAGACAGGAAACGGTCCACCAGCACTTGGCGCGAGTCCACCATCGATTTCGGGTAATTGTTCCCACGCAATTAAGCTTGTTTATCCAGTTATAAATAGTGGCAGAACAGAAGAGTAGATGTGCCATCAACTTCATCCAATTCACCTTTAATATTTTTTAGTCTTAAACTCTTCAAACACAGTGTTTAATCACCGTTTAAAATACACTTCTTTCATTTTTCTGTACAGAAAAATTCTTAACCTTTATTCAGTGATTAACGATACTTACTAATAACAAATTATTTATAGTACTACGAATTTTATATCTGGGATTTTCGAAGGACTTATTGATCGACCTCCTTGCGGAACACGTTGATAATTACAGGTCAAACGATTCGCGGAGGGTTTCTTCGTGCTGGAGAATCCACGTACGTCAGCCGCGGGCTGTTACGACGCGAACTACCAGTCGTATCAGGCAGTTAGCGAGACGGCGAGACGGTCCCGTTACCTGGCGTCGCTGCCGCCTCTTCCGGTTCACTGTCCCGAGTTGGACGGGGATCTGCACTCGTTGCCCCTGATATTCGAGGATCGGTACGCGGACATGCAGCAGCGTCACAGGAACTCGGTGCCGAGCATGGATGATTGCAGTTGCGGGATAGCGGCGATCCTCGAGTCCCGGACGCCGGTGTGGTCACCACGGAGTGAGGGCGCCGCGGACGTGCCGTCGAGCGTTGCGATGACGTCACGGGGCTCATCGAGTGGGACGCGTTTGGCGCCGGCCCGTCACAGCAAATCCCTTGACCAGCTGGAGCTCGCGCTGCCGTCGTCGTCGGCGTCATCGGCGTCGCGCCAGCCGAGGATAATCCCGATCGACGGTGGGACGCTACCGCGATCGGCTTCGACGCAGCTCCTTCTACCGCGTCAGCGGGGGGTTCCGTCCGCGAGCAAGACCTCAGCCCCGGTCGCGCTCCTCCACCGGACGACCTCGTCCGCTCTCCTCTATCCCGCGGCGTGCTCGGCGCCGAATCCCTCGCTGCTCCCGACGACACCGATCGCGACGCTTCCGCGGGCCAAATCGACCCAGATCCTCGTTCCCCCGCGACCGAACGCCGAGTCGATAACTTGCCTGCTCGCGGCTATGTTTCCGGAACTGCCGCCGAGCGGACACTTGCCGGGCTACAGACCGTTGGCGGCGGCAGCGGCGTCCACGTGCAACCGCGTCGAGGCGCGGAGTCGGCACCGGAGAATATCTAGGAATGAGCCGCAGCAGGCCACCGCCAATAGGACGAGCGACTGTTCCCTGCGCGCGGCGACACTCGACCGGGTCGTCTGCCGCGCCGCCGGCAAACAGCTCATCGCCAACAATAACATCAACAACAACAATAACAAAAACAAGAACAACAATAACAACAACAATAACAATAATAACAATATCAACGACAAGTGTCGAACGGAGAGCGGGCTCGAGTGCCGGAAGTATCACACCCTTGGGAAAAGCTGCGCGATCGGCGATTCCATGGATGACGAAGACGAGGCGTCCAATTTTTACCGGCGGGGAATCAAGAGCGCTGACGCGGAGCGACTCTTGGACGCGATGGACCGGAACGACTCGTGCCTCGAGCGGTGCGACGTCTACGCCGAGCGCGCCAAACCCCAAGTTCCCCTCTATGAGACGATATCGTTCAGGGTCGATCCCCCACCGACTTCGGAGCCTCGACGGGAACGCAAACGTTGCTCGGGTCGCCGGCCCCGTTCCGCACCGTCCGAGCGGGTCGAGGCTCCGAACGTCCTCCGGGTCGAAAATAACAACCGAATAATCGTCAAGGACGATCGAAAGGAGGACGAGGAGGAAGAGGAGGAGAGGGGGGAGGGCGTCGCCGCCGGGCCGGCCGAAAACAGGCAGAGGCTCCGGTGCGCCAGCGTCCCCGTCGCCAGGAACAAGACGGTCGTTCCCCGTAGCGCCGTCTCGCTTCCGTGCATGCCCCAGAGCAGAGACGAGCCCGAGGAGGGCAGTCCGTGCTCCGGGCCGAGCAGCCCGGCGACGAGCACCAGCTCCGGTAATCTGACCTCCGAGTGCTCCGGATGGGTCAGTAGTGGCGACACCTCAAGCTCGGAGCAACGCCGAGCGAAAGTTCCGAGCGCCAGGTCGAGATCAAAGCGCCACCGCGAGTCCGTCATACGCGAGCACTCTTATGAGGAGGTCAGACTCCCGCCCCCGAAGATGTTCCAGGACGAGCCTCCGCCTCCAGAACAATTCCGCGACCCCGTTCCCCGCATGCTCGATAATCCCCTCTACCACGTCTATGAGACGGTAAAACGCGCCAATGCCAGTCCAAAACGCAACAAAACTGCCCCGTGCAGTCCCCGGAAGAGTATCGGCAGACCCGAGTCTACCGCTTCCGTCGCCGCAGCCGCCGCGACCGTCGCCGCCGCTGCCGCTACCGCCACCGCCTCTAACGTATACGGCAGCCGGGATCTCTGTCTCGACTGTTATCAAGAGGGCAAGCAACTCCTTCGCTCCACCCAGGACGACGTCGTCAACTTCAAAAAGTCCAAGGACGAATTTAAACGCCAGATGAGCTTCTCCGGAAGGATCTACAGGTGTGGAAGGTTAACGAGTTTCCAAATATTATTATTATTATTCGTTTAATCGCCTCGCTACTTCTTCTTCTCTTTTTCTTCTTCTTCTTCTTCTTCTTCTTTCCCTCTTTTTCCCTTCTTCTTCTTCTTCTTGGTCAACAGCGATTATCCGTCGCTCGCGTCTAGTCTTCCGTACTTCTCCATCAGCGACGAGTACCGGCTGTTTTCACCCGAGGGCGCTCACCTCATCGTCTGCGTTCATGGCCTCGACGGCAACGCCGCCGATCTCCGCCTCGTCAAAACTTATCTCGAGCTCGGACTCGCCGGGGTCCACCTCGATTTTCTCATGTCCGAGAGAAATCAGGCAAGTCGTGCTTTGTTTTCTTTCCCAACAATTTTGATTGGTGAATATGCATTGAATAACGATGATCCGTTTAGGGCGACACGTTTTCGGATTTCGAAAAAATGACTGACCGCCTCGTCGCCGAGATTCTCCAGCACATTGAGAGCTCCGGATTGAATCCTACCAAGGTCAGCTTCATCGGGCATTCCCTAGGAACGATAATAGTCCGGAGCGCGCTGACTCGAGCAGCCTTGAGGCCGCTCCTTCCCCGGCTGCACACTTTTCTCAGTCTCAGTGGACCACATCTCGGCACCCTTTACAACACGAGCGGGCTCGTTAACGCAGGTTATACTCTCATCCTTCCCTCCATATTTTATATTTTATCTTAGGTATTTTCGTTGTTATTATTGTTTTCCCTCTTTTATAATCGTTCAAAAAAAGTGTACTTTGAATATTCGTTTGTAAGTTATGTTGCTGTAATGCGTAAGCAGCTGTATTGATTAAACTCCTCCCATATGTCAAATCCCAATTACCTAAGATTATTGTTTCAGGCATGTGGTTCATGCAAAAGTGGAAAAAGTCTGGATCCCTCCTTCAGCTGGCGATGAGGGACTCCAGCGAGGTCAGGCGATGTTTTATGTTTCGACTGAGCCAGAGAAGCAACCTCCAAAGATTCAAGCACGTGCTGCTGTGCGGCAGCGCTCAAGATCGTTACGTTCCGCTTCACTCGGCCAGAATCGAACTGTGCAAGGCAGCCGTCAGGGACCCAACGGAACAAGGTATGTGTGTTGGTCCCAACATTTCCAAAATTGCATTGTCAGATACATCGAAGTACTAATCGATTAAACAATGAACAGGACCACCTCTTAACCCTACCTAGCCTTTAATCAAGGTCAACTCAAGGTCAAATTAGGATGAAACACTTCCAATAAATTTCAATCAGTGTATGTAAGCTTTTGATACCACTGAATCTCAATACGAGATCCATTTATTAGTATCGAGTCAGATTTATCCTTATTTCAAGGTCAGTTTAAAAAAAAGCTCTTTTTCTTAATTTGGCATTCATAACCTCTAAATAACCTTCAAAAGGACTTTGATATGACTTCGAATTTGACTTCATACACGTGTAAGCGGATCTTGGATTCGAGTTCAGCGATCCCATAAATTACTCAAAAGGCCATTTCTCATAATGAAAATGTCTTTTTCTCGATTTGACCTTGAATTAACCCTATCCTTTAACAAGTCGGTATTAGGATTAGTCCCGTTTATTAAATTGAATTAAACGATCAGTACCTTAATGTATGTAATAATTTTTCGTTACACAAAAGGTGATTGATATTTACTGGAAATGCTTTGACCTTGAGTTGACCTTGATTCTATCAAAGTACAGTACCCTCTCTCTATAAGCTTCTTATCCCCTCGTTTCCAGTCGAGCGAGTTTTATGGTTCCCTCACTCTACTCGATGCGCAAAGTCTCGAGTTTAGTCCAGAAAACCCTTCATAAGCTTGCGAGCAATTTTATCGAATCACACGGGTTTAAGCTTGTATATGCGGTAATAAAAATATTCAGACACCTCAATATATCGGAATAAATCGTTAGACATCATATTTATTCATAAAAAAAATAGATTTTACTTTTAATTAATAAATTAACGGTATTTTTTAACAATAATAAACGCCATTTCTTTAACAATAATAACCGACATTTCTTTAACAATAGCAAAAGCCATAAACATTTGTATATTATATATTAAAAAGCAATTCCTTCTGTTATATTCTTACAAATATAAAAAAAAACGTTTATTTTTTATAACAAAGAAAAAAAAACAAGAAAGAAGAAGAAAACTTTTCTGATACTTACGCGTCGAACGCTGACACGAGACTGGATCGTTTTTATGTTTTCTCCCGTGTATACACTCATGTTTTTTTTTTGTTCGATTACTGTGGTCAGTTTATAAGAAAGGTTAAGGCGTAAACACGGACACACTCACACGCGTACGATTCTCGAGTTTTCCCGGAAGTAGGAGGGGGGAACGCTGGGACGATCGATTTTTATCTCTGCTTCCACCCCCCTCCCTGTTTATCCAAAAGCAAGCTTATAGAGAGAGAGAGACTACTGTAAATATTTTATTGGCCAAAATTACGGTCAGCCAAAAACCGCCCTCTCTCTTTCACGTGAACTTGATTGGGGACAGGTGCGGCTTATCGGGAGATGGTTCACAATATCCTGTATCCGATAATGTCGGCGCCGGGGGTCAGCCTCGTCCGATACGACGTTCATCACGCTCTGCCACCGACCGCCAATTCGCTCATCGGCAGAGCGGCTCACATAGCGGTCCTCGACTCGGAGCTCTTTATCGAAAAGTTCCTGTTGGTCGCCGGCCTCAAGTACTTCAGATAAAGACAAAACCTACGACGTTTTTTCGTTTCGTTTTGTTTTTGTTTTTTTTTCTTTTTTCCTTCTTATTATATTCTTCGTCAGTGTCAAACCCTCGTTGGTGTCGATCCGCCGTGTGCGTGTGCGTGCGTGCGTGTGTGCGTGTGTGTGTGTTTGTTTGTTTGTTTGTTTGCCGAAACGTGTACGAGGATCAGAGAGTCTCGAGGTCATCCGAAAATCAGGGTAGCACGACGCGTGTATATAAATATATATATATACACACTATACATATTTAAATATACATATTTAGAGCACGGATAAAAAAAAAACTTTGAATAAAAAAAAGAAAAAAAAATAAAAAAAAAAACATAAACACGCTCGAACCCGACCAACGAGAAATAAAAAACGAACGAAAACAAAACAACTTGAACGTTCGGCCTAAAACTCGATCGACAATTTTCTCCGTTCCCCCCTCCCCCCCTTCCCCACTATTTGTTTTGCCAAATTGTTCCGAGAGTTTTCGGGGCCCATAATAATAAATA
>JABMBV010008591.1:0-10055 GCA_018906735.1 Mesochorus sp. PSUC_FEM 10030011
ACACACAATATATACACAAACGTGAAAACGAGTCGAAAACCGACAAACCACCCCCTTCTGCAGCTATACCTTTGCATCGTCCTCAATGCATCCACTAAAATATTTTCATATACTCAACAGTTATTCTTTACTTTCCTCTAAGATGATATACTTTTTTTTAAATAATTTTTTTGTAATAAAATTTAATATAGAATATTCAAACTGCTCTCACTGAAATGTCCTTAAGATTCTTTTGAACGAGAAAAGCAATTTTTCTAATTAACTTATATCAAATATTTGAAAAATAATGCAAATATTTTATGTTAAAAAAAAATATTAATTTTCTTGCGTAAACATTAATTTTGTGTAGACATATATGAGACACTGTTAGTTCATATAAGCTCATTCAAGAATGTTTGGTATATGTCATACGTGTTACTCGCAAGTTCATGTACACGAAGGCGCGCGTACATCAAGAGACGCGGCAGTGTCTCGACGCTATTATATAGACGAGGTTGAACTCTCGAAGCCGTCATCGGGATAGACAGGGAGAGAACCTTTGTAGAATAGGGAAGTATGGAAGAGATAGCGATGGATACCGTAAACTTTGGAAACCCGCGGATTCTCTCTCACGCAGTTTGGCATACCGCTTTCACATATAAGAGAGACGTTGGGGTTGCAATCTCGACGATCGGTAAACACTCGAAGCTTAAATATTTGCTGTCGGGATATCGGTAAGTATATCGCTATAGCTGTAACAAACGATTTTTGTCCTGTCTTGCTCGTGTTGATTTTGTACCGGAACTTTTTCTCCTTGTGCACACTACAGTCGTTTTCTTTTTCATTCTTGGTTTATCATCAGCCTAATTTTATTCCATGGTTTAAGCAACGTTTTTGTTCAAAAATAAAATAAAATAAAGTATCAGCTAATATTCTTTAAAGAATAAATAATCAAATAATTATTTTGTTTTTTCTTTGATTATTTCTTTGAAGCTTAAAAATATCGATTTGAAACATTCGATCCACAGAATTACACTTTTCAGGGAAATGTAAATCGCATTGAGTTTTTCGAAAAAAATATCGTAATAAGCGAATTAAATTATATTCAAGACAACATAGACACAAATTTCTACAAGACAAAAGGGGAGAAATTAGATGAGAAAAATCAGAGGAGTGCACTGTTATTACGACCAGCCTATGCTTGTGAATAGTGAAAAATTAATTCGTTAGAAATATAAGGACCCATTGCTTACACCCGCTGACGTAACTAATTAAAACGGAGGGAAAGCAGTGAAATCAGCGAGAAGTAGAATGGAAAAGTCCACAGCCGCATCCTTTTGAAAGTTAAGCTTCCATCCCACGATCCGTCGTTGTTTCTCAGCAAAAGCAGCCGCTACGACTTCCAAAGCTTTCCTTCCTCTCCCTCCCTTTCTCATCCATAATATTTCGCTTTTCTTCTCATTCCAGAAATGCCTTAGTAAAATTTCCAGAAAAACGCTTACTCTCGAGCACCGATAGATCTCGAGAATGCAGGGAAACAAAGCTACAAGTTAGCAGACCCTGAAGTTTGTGGACGCAAAATGTGAGAGTTCTCGGGCCTGAATATCCTTTCCCAGTCTGTAACTCGTTCCCTCAATCTCTCCACTTTCTTTATCTTATCTATCCTTCATCTTATTTATTCACGGCTCAATAAAACAAGAATTTCTCACTATTCTTTGCGCAAAACCTTAAACTTTTTAACAATATGATTTCTGCATAAAGCAATTAATGAAATCCCGAAAGATAACGTGCTTTTGCATGATAATCAGCTTTAATGCATGGCGTGACGTATTTACTTGCTTATTAAGAAGCGCAGCATTATAACGCCTATTTATGAAAAGAAAAAAATTTTGTGAATTTTGTTGATCCATACTATATTATACAGCAAATTGCAGACAAATTAAATATATCTTAAAAAGGTAAAAAAATCCCGAAATATTGAATTTCTATTAATTTTTTCCATCAATCGTAAAATACGTTTGCTGATATGATAAAGAGTTTAGATCAAGCAAAAACAGGTCAAACAAATTAAAGAAAATTTGATAAGACGGTTCTCATCTTTCGTGTCATATTCAACCCAGTATTATCAGCGGTAATTTCATTCTTTAGCAATGCGGAAGGAAGCTTGTGCGGAAAATTTGCATCGTCTGTAGAAAATTGGAGTAACAGTAAGTCTCTAGCCGCCTCTGGTCTCCAATTTCGCACTGAGAGTATCATTGCGCGCGAAGGCTCTCGCGTTTCACCAATTTTCCATATAATCAGGGGTACCATGCAGTTCCACGAGCTTCGTACGATTCTCGGGCATTGAATACACACGCGTGTACGTGTGTGCGTTTTGCATTCGCCTGTGGCACTGCTATAACAATTTCTCACGCGAGTTTATTGCTGATGGCGTTCAACTTATACCTGCTGAGGATAAAGGGTGCCGTGGTTGGGGCATGGTCGCAGTGTCATTGGACTGAATGAAACGAAAATTCTCTAGATGAATCTTGGCTCCTCGTGCCCGGAAGCCAAAGGGCCAAGTATTATCGTTGATCTTCTGGCGAAAATTGTTGGATTAAATTGGACCAGGAACAGAAAGATAGAGGGACCAAGAAATACTGGAAAATATGTATATTGAAGCGATAAGAAATGCTGTGAACTGTATGGTTGAAAATAGTACGAATCCAGTGGTAGAAATCTTGGAATAATTTGGATTGATACCATAGTTAAATGTATGCGCCTATTACAGTGATTGGCAATATTTGAACATAAATAATTTTTATGAAGCATTGTTTTACTCGGTTAAAAATACACATTTTTACTAATATAATTTTAGATTTTTTTTTTCACTTCAAATAAAATTGCATCCCCGAGCGTACGGAATATCTTCCATTTTTTTCTTCGCAAAAAATATCGAGAAACAGCATCATTTTGCCTCAGGCGCGTGAAAAAAAACTTTGGTGTCTGCGTTTTCTCGCGAATTTACCCTCAGCGAGATTCGTCTCACGATTCAATAAACGACCCATGGCCTCAATCTACGAAAGAAGCAAAGAAGAGGAGGACTCAGAAAATATGATGATGTAACAAACCGTACATCGGAAGTAACGGAGATATTGGACACGAACGAGAAAAAAATGGAGTAATAAAAGAGATGAAGAGGGAAAGAAAAAGAATAAGAAAATCTAGCCATCAGCGCGTATGTGACCGTGATTCTTTGCTTTTCCGGATACAAAAGCGTTACAGACGATACTTCGACAGCGTGATTTTTTATGGCCTTGTACGGTTGTCTGCATCGTTCATTTTTTCTTTTCTTCTCGTAGGCTTATATTTCCTTTTAGGTTGGATTTTTCTCTATTTTTTTTTTCGGTTTCGATAGATGAATACAGAGATACAGAGAAACAGTAGAGAAAGAAGAAACGAAACACAGATGCAGAGTCGTTTTTGCAAGAGTTCGGAGCATGAAATATATCGATCGCTAGAAAACAGACGGGCGTATCCCACATCACCGTACCCACTTGATCAAACAAGTTACGTCTTTTTTTTAACCACGATACGATATATGTATATATAAATATAATAGGCAAAGGATGAGAGAAGAGGATGCAAGATTGGGATGCGCAGATTCCTCGTCGGGACAAAACCATTTCGACGCGAAATGAACCGTGACCGCGCGGCTGGTCGTGATTCCCACCCCCTCTCTCCCCATGGCACTCCGAACTTCCTTATACCCTCTCTCCAAACAAGTGGAAATAAATAAAACTCTCATCCGAAATGAACTTTTTCGTCGGCTAAGCGGATCGGACACTCAGTTAGACAAAAAAGGAGAATATAAAAACAAGTTCAATTCGGATGAACACGAGTACAGTACTCGTAGCTTTTTCTACAATCGTAAAAAAAATTAGTTGACTATAAAAAATAATATGTAAATTTGATTATTCTGTATTTTATCATGAAGATTTTGTGATCTATAAATATACGAAATAAATTAAATGATCTTTGTATCGGCAAATCATTATATAAATCTTGTATAATGTATGTCCAGCCGAATTTGCTCGATCTGATTGCATTTAAGCATGCGATTGATTCACCGCGTCCCTTTTCTTCATCCTCAACATTTTTCCCTTCCTATTACCGGACCATTTCGATCAGAGAATCTGAAGAATATTGAATTTTCATGAAACCCGCTCCACCCCGTCTTCTCTCCTCCATACTCTATTCGTATATCTGTAGTTTCGAATTGATCCATATACACACAGTAGATACATGTATTTGCACACACACACACATAAGAGCTGTTTCATCCCCGTGAGTGTTATGAGAATTGAATTGCCAAAAATCCACGTTTCACCCTTCGATATTCCCTCGTGTGAATACACGGTCGAAGGAAATAATTGTGAAATGTCAGTCAATCAGAGCCTTTCGTGATGGAAAGAAACACATTTTTTTCCCTTATCATTATAAATTCATAAAAATTATAATTTTTTTTATACCATATTGATGACGTTTCGAAGAAAAATATCCTTTGGAATTAAGAAAATATCAATTCAATATTAATTTATTTAACAATCACATTATGCAAATATTGTCTTAATAACACTCGAATAAATATTTTAGAACTGTACTAAAAATCTGTGATATTATTTTTTTAATTTCCAATTAAATATTTTATGATTTAATACCTTGTTCCTTTTTTTTTTAAGAATACTTATACTCACTTTTTTATCATTTCAATCCGATATAATGAATTTGTTATTGAAATCCAAATTCGTGAATTAAAAAAACGTTTTAATTATTCGAACCATCACTCGTAACCTGAAAAAAAGCGTAATATGACACTTTTTTTCTGTATCATTATATATTTATAGTGAACAGTGATTGTGGCGGTCAGTGGTTCGGTCGACATTTCCCAAGGTTTATTGAAATGTCCGGTCTTATAGGGGTTTACCCCTGAGGTCGTTAGAGCGAGGGTATAAGGTATAGGGGATGAAAACAGCTCCATACCTATACGATTTTGCCAATGCCGTGCGCGTTACTATACTACCGTGAGTCCAGACACCAACATTCTCAGGACCCTTCGACCTCGGAATGCCTAATGAGGACTGCGTGATTTCCGGTTTACTCCCGTCAGTCGAAAAATAATCGAGACTCCTTCCCATCGTAAACGATCTCGTGAATCTTGTAGCCTCTTGAAGTAAAGTGAAAATGTCCGAAACTCGTTAAATAAAACGAAACAATCAATTGAACAGGTTTTTCTAAGATAATTTATAGCCTCGTGATTACATCGGAAAAGATCGAGTGTACTTGCTTGATTAAATTGCAACTATATACGTTAGCGAATATATTTATCTCGAATACATTATAGTTTAGTTTCATCGCATATGAGCAGATAATTTCATGCTTGAAACACATATTCCTAAATCCCGACAGTTGTATCGTACATGGATAATCAGGACTGTTCAAGATCCGAGTAATTGAGGAAATAATCTAAATTGAGCGTGTTTAACGCGCATCAATTGATCAAGAATGTGATATCGAATCTCGATCGATCTCCATAACGTTGCTTAATTGAACGAGAGGAGTTTAACATTCGCGATTTGCCTCATATCCTCAAATATCAGAGAGACAAAGATAGTGAATGGAAGAGAGAAAGAGAGAGAGAGAGAATGATGATGTGTACTCAAACTACAGTGCATTTCGTTGTGTAAACACCAAGGGGACTTCATAGTGTGTAGGGACGACAAGTAGTACGTGTGGGTCTGTTTGACAACGACGAAGGCGATCGCCCGTGTATTACGCGGCGAAACTCCCATGAGCGTCGATTGGCAGGGTGATTTGTGTTTTCATAATTAATTTAGTTCCCGTCGACGTGCGTTGAGCGCGTATATGAACCGAAGCGGAGAGGACACATGTACGAGAGAGCGGAAGAGAATTGCCTTCAATGACGACGACGACGACGACGACGACAACGACGTCGAGGATGTTCCAGTGGTAGTAGTGAATAGTGGCTGACGGAGTATGCATATATATATATACGATGAGTGTTTGCGAATGGTCCAGCAGGAGGGGAGAGATGCTGAGGAGGGGAACACAACCACCATCACGAACCATCTCGGCAACCTGTGCCACGTGACTCCCCGAGGATAATTGGAGGTCGGTGCGGTTGCGGTGTTCCTACGGGGCTTTTCCCGCAGGACAATACTATCGTCGAAGCCCGGAAATACGATATCGCTTCAAGCCAAAGACCTTCACATCGTCAGGTAGTCTCGCCTCGAATTATCCGGATTTCCTCTGCTCTCTCTCTCTCTCTCTCCCTCTCTCTATCTCTTTCTCCCCTCCCTCTTTCTCGACCATCCCTCTCTCTCTCTCTCTTATTCTTAATGACTAACCATGCTGAAATATATGTGAATCAAATTGGGAAAGTTTCAATCAGAGCTGCGCTTTAACAAAATCTCAGCAGAAGCAAGCGACTACTAGAATGATGACAATGCACTCAAATTTCAGCGACTGTATATTTTGTCACGGAATTTTTACTTCTACCTATTCATTGTTCCTGGCATTTCGAAATGATTTTTTTTTTATTCATTGGCAACAAACTTTGAACTTCAAACCTAATAATTAGAGATGAAATAATCCAATCGGAAATTAAATTTTACGTCGTGTACATCCGACTTTTCATTCTATGCGAAATTCGTGTTTCACTTTGATGCTCAGAGTAGGTGCAGCATAATTTTTTTTCGGATATTATCTCTTTTTTTCCCATCGTATATTATTTTACGTCTGATTACACGAAAAACGTTGCCATCCACCGAGAACACTCCTGGTTCGTAACGTAGAGAATGCACAGCCGGACTTGTCACATTTTCTTCTACTCTATATGCCATATTTTATATTTGATATTTTATCCTCGACGTGCTGATATCCAGCAACTTGCATGCGATTCTATTTTTGTAACAAATTGATTTAGAGAGATAATTAACTTGAGCGAAAAAAAATGCATTAATATACATATAATTTTATTAATGTGCTTAAATAATGTGAAATATTATAATAAAAGGTTGGCTTTCTCCTCGCTTTATATCGATTTATATATCTTTTTTTTAGTCTTTCCGATAAACCCGCATTTCTTAACAATTATAATCAGTTTTTTTTTAATATTTGAACATAGCAAGGATATGCTCAACGGCCAACATAGAACTTGTTCCATTATTTCTTCTATGTACAATATTTTTATGTTTCATAAAAATGTTTCTATTCGGGCAGTTTTTATTTCCGTATTTCAAATTTGTTATACGTATAAAAGTACAATTTTATTTCGATTGCGAGTTTCGAGCTAGCACTTAAAAATCCTCGTGATTCAACGATACATAATTTATCAGTAGTTAGTTCCATTCTAGAGCCCACAGAGCTTTCTACATATATAAAGTACGTATACATAGATAAAACGTATTTTATAATTCCGTATAGTACATTTTAAATTAATTTCTGTTTCATCCACCTGCGCGTATACAAGAAACACATGGGTATAACCGAGATTTCACGGGCTCTGGTTTAATAAACTAATTAGCAATAATCACATGTACATCTCACAGTGTTTGACCTCATATTCTTTTAAACAGAAAGCGAGGTATCACGTGAAACAACGGTTTTGCCACTCTTTGCCGAAATATAAACGAATATGTAATGAATTCAGCGTGAAACTGGATAATTTTTCGTTGGATACATACATTTTCACATTAGTTGAACCAGCAAAACCGTCCTTTTGAATAATTAATTTCAATACGACAGTTTCACTAGCCAATTTACGCGACATCGCATGTATACTCATATATATATATGATTTTCAAAACCATTTTGTTTATGGATTAATATTAAATACATATTTTTTTGGTAAATAATTATTACAATTTTCATAAAAGTACTTTTTATTTTATTTGCTTTTTGGATCGCAGCTCTAACTATTGATCAATATCGTATAAATATTTTTTAGCAGAAAATTATTTTGCTTCATTAAAAATACTTTTTGTTTTTCATACATCATTTTTGTATACATTTTACAATCCTTTATAAAGAGATCAAATTAAATTAAATGATTTAGCGATATTTTTTAATTATTCTGCGGCTCATTATCAGAGACACATAAATTCTATATTTAATTAATCTCGCCTTTCTGCATGTAGATAAAAAGGATGAAACACGCTCGTTAACTCTCTCGTCTCGTACAAGCAGTTTCGTGAGAGCTCGTTACTTTGTTATTATTCTACTATTATCAGAGTGCTCTTATCACCTCGGGATAGATGTGCATATAGCACGTATTTCCTTTCTCACGTGGGACACAAAACTCTGGTGGGTCCATCGTATTAACACACTCATATACGTAGTATCCTTTTCCCTTTGTACACCTTTTCCTCTTTCGGGTCTCCAAGGCTTATGAATTTATTAGAAAGTTTTTTTTTTCTTTTTTTTGTAACGAAGTACAAGAGAAAAAGCTCCCGTGAGCTTGGAAGGGCGCGCGGAGCAAAGAGGAACTCATGGCTCTGTTGTATTTATGAGGGTTTGTTTTAACTTGGTAATTTATGCACGTCTGAACAGAGGGCAGAGGCAAGTGTCCCGACGTCGTAAATACTTAGAATCCTCAGATAAAAAGATGAGAAAGAGAAATGAATTTTAACCTCAGAATATGGGTCTTATCACACCGAACAAAATTTATGGATATTTTCACACCTTATTCTTTGGCTTTTTGAGTAACTTAATTATTGAATGGTTCACAACAAAAAAGAAATGCTATTTGCAGAGATAATGATTTCTTTGAACAACCAAAATGAAGACATGATTACAATAATCAATAATATATTGTATCTATCGACGATACAAAATTATTCTCGTTGCACATTCTGTATCAAACATTGCGTTTCCGCAAGAACACTATAACCATTGTGATCTATATGACATTGACGAAGGGGGAAAAAAATTCCCCAATCTGGTTTTGTTGTATCAGCAGTGCCACTAGGACGAAAGTAATTTCAACGAACACGTCGAAATGATCAGCCCTTTTCGTGTTTGGTTAATTGGCAGAAATTTCAAACCCTAAGCTATATCGCCCACATTATACGACATAATGTTATTAATTTTTTAAATGTTGAACAAAAAAACGAAAACTAAAAGTTCTTATGGACATTTTTTGTTGAACTTCATATCAGTGTATTCCAGTCACCCTTCATTGGAACCTTCAATTTTAGCCCTCTCTAGAAAAAAAATACAGTTGAACAAAATCTACTGCTTAAGAACAAGTTCAAAAACAAGTAGATAATCCGAGTATAATCGAAGGGTGCAAGCTCCCATAATATTCTCGTCATAATCCCTTTAGAATCTCATCCGATCTCTTCCGGTCAATACGAGCCCTCTTTCTCTTTCCAAAGGTTGTTCACCATTTTCCGCAAAAACAGGGCCGAAGAACTGGGTTCTTTGGCGTCAGGATAGGCCTTGTGAACTGGTGGGGCTGCTGGAGCTTTAATAAATGTCTCTGGGTGCGTGGTCTGCAAGGGTACAAATCGCCTAGAACCGCAGACACAATGCTTAGTAATGGTGACCGACGGTTCCGGTGGCGGCTGCTGCTCCCATAGAGCTGTCTTTCTCCATACACATACATTATACGGAAAGTGTGTGCGTATACATGGATATTTAGTTAGCCATGGGGTCTACGCCGATTCGACATTCGTTACGTTCCTTGAATCCTCGCGTACTCAGCGCGATTTGACTCACGCACAGCTCAACGGACAAACGAGCTTAATTAATCGTATAATCAGTCAGTCACATATACACACATATATTTATGTATATCCAGCAAAACGGGCCTCGAACTTTTTTTACTATTCGATAACTAAACCCAACTTTGATTTTCTTATTGTAAATTAAGCTATTAAATGATAAAAAAAAATGTACTACAATTAATAGAATAACATGCGATGCTACAAACAATCGCAACTGAATTACATATTTTTGAAAATTAATTTTTGGTGTTGAATAAAAAAAAAATGTCACATTTTATAAAATATAAT